>JBCEWC010001452.1:0-41049 GCA_038996855.1 Solanum aculeatissimum | reverse complement strand
TTTCGAACTTGAGACCTTGAAAGGGAGCAAACCCCAAGGCTCAAGTCTATTACCACCAGGCCAACCCCTGAGGGTTTAACTTCGGAATGATCTTATCAAATGGAAAGATGATGTGTAACTTCATTTTCTTCCAAGTGTGTCCGCACTTGACTTGTCACATATAATAAGGCCAATCCACATTTAGGAATTCTATCCCATCTCCTTTATTTTCCAATTTGCAATATTTTGGCCAAGTTAAAAACTTTGTGGTACAAGAAAGAGTCTGGGGAAACAAGCTTGGATAGAAATGGTTGAGAAAAACATTGTCAAAGTTCTGTGTACAGCTTGTCATCCAAGCTCCAAACCAAGTAATTCCCCTATAAAGCCATATGTATCAAGATGTTCTTTATCAACTTTGAGCAAAGAATGTCTCAGGAATACAGTGTGATTCCTGTTCCCCTCTTCCTGTCTTTCACTACCTCTCTCCCCTTTTTAGATCTCTCAACTTTGGCTCATCAATTCTTGTTTCTAAACTTTCTCACTATCTTCTCCAGCCTAAAAACATTTCTGTAGCTTAGCGCCATCCTTCAACTCCACTGGTTTAACATGAAAAAATAACAAACTTCTCTAAGTTTGATCTACTATTATTTGGAATCTTGGTACAAAAAATCAAAATGAGCATATATTAATTAATTCTATTTTGGGTCTATCAAAGAAAACCCTTTATATTGAAAGTCTTTCTTTAATTTCCAAAAATAAGAGAGTAGAGAAAATATTGCAAATCACTCTCAAAGTTACAATATAGTATAGTTTAAGGATTTTATTGTGCTTTGCACACATGATGTCCTCAAACACATATATACACTCCAGTGAAGTTGCCAACAGCTACTAAAGCAACATACAGATATTTAATAAAAATGAGTTTTCCTCGCATGGAATCCGCTACCTTTCGCTTACTGGCTAATATCAGGATTGGCAAATTTATGAAGTGCAGGAAACACTGTTCAACTAGACTCATTGAATTCATACCTCAAAGATAACTTCATAAAGGAGGCAAGCAACATCTAGTGTATGGATTGCAAGATAGCACTCTCCCTCCACCTCCTGTTTTTTGGTTAGGATTTTGGGAGCAGGAGATGTTAAAGCTGAGTCCATTTGGGTGTATCTGGTTTGGGTACATATGGTATTCTTTTGTCTAACTTCAGCATATTCATAAGAATCCTTATGAAGTACACATATCACACACATCCACAAACATAGGTTGAGGTAAATGAAGAACTCATGTAGCCTAGCATAGCTATAGACCAACTTGTTGGTTGTATTACTTTGACAAGAGAAAAATTCTGTGGTTAAGTTATCATCAAATTTGGAGAAATTAACAACTTGCAGGAAAAACTATAGCGATCATCAATATCGACGAAGGTAAAATATTGGATTGTGCAATCATTTTAGTTATAGACCAGCAATAAACCGACGCACTGCCCAGGCTTTTTAAACTTTTTGCATGTGATCAGTAACAGTGTGCAGGCTTTAATATTGAGAGATATCAATTTAAAATGTCATAAATAGAGCGTATGATTAGCTAGTAATTGTCCTATATATCAGAAGTAGATAATTATGAACACGTTCAAAATAAATATGAGTTTGAAAACCAAAGCTTACTTAAAATATAGACATTCTACCTTGTCTGTAAAACAAAGGGTGAATAATACAACAAAAAAAGCACAGAAAAGGGTCAAAAATTGCCCTTAACATATTAGTTTGGAGACCAAAAATAACTTGAAATATAGACATTCTTTCTTGTCGGTAAAACAAATTATGAGTAAAAAAAATCGATCAGTTAAAGACAGCATTATAGATAGCCAGCATTTAGAAGATGCTGAACGGAAAAGGAAAAATGCCTTTAACATATTAGAAAAGGCTAAAAAATGTCGTCCTTCCACTTGCTGGGTCAAATTTGCCCCCTAACATTATTTTCAGGCTTAAATTGTCCCTCGAGGGCATATTATATGGCATTTAATTAAATTCTAATACAACACATGACTTTTATTTATCAGTCCACATGAAATTTTACCCAACCCAAAAGGACCTGATCAACACAAAAATCATTTTAAATTAATTAAGCTAGGTGAAGATCACTTTGTCACATCTTGTTTTCAACCGGTTCCATTAACAAAAGCTTTAAGAACTTATCCTAATCTTTGGTCATGCTCTTGCCCACACTAATAGAGACAGGATCATAAGAAAGCCATACAGATGATCAAAAGCAATTCATATGATCACTTCCTAGCATTCTTGGGAGCAATACAAGAATCATAAGCAGAATACTTACTTCATCCCAATTCCTACTTTGTTTGCCGCTCTTTCCTTTAGCTGTTTGTCACAGAAATTAATTGAAAACCGGAGGTGAAAAAAATGATTTTATCGCTTAGTTGCATTAATTTAGAGGGCATTTTTTGTCATTTCTAAAAAGTTAAGGGTATTTTTGAGTCATTTCTAATATGTTACATGCATTTTTGATCCAATAGGTGGAAGGTGGAAAAATTTTAACCGTTACTAATACGTTAAAAGCATTTTTATTCTTTTCAGTAAAAGGAAATTGAATGTGTGTTGCGAAGGTCTCGAAGCAAATCTGCCTTTCTTCTTCCTTTGCTTTGTGCATTGGAACAATGGAATTGATCATCATAAACATAGTTCACATTCTTTATTACTTTTATGTTAGATGCAAATTAGTGCTAGGTCATGTCTGTGATGAGCACCTAACGTTCACATCATGTTCTCGCTCTTACCACCTACCGCCAAAGCCTGGGGTGCAGAACCATAATCGTACATTATTGTAGGAAAATATTTTACAGCCCAAATTTTCGTCTAGTTTCAAGTCTAGAAGTCAACACGATAGGCATTTCCAGAGTATCGACTTACCTCTCATTGAGAGTCCTTGAGTCCGCTCCATCACCTTCACTGTTGATTTTGATCTTGGAGTGCTTTCATTACTACTGCAGCAACGATTATTGGTGACTGGCTGACCTGTTTCTCTCATGTTATCTGTCAGAACAGTCAATCACTTCAGTTCAGAGGCAAAGATGCCATAGAAGTGAGATTACATTATCTAACGAAAATAGAACTCATTAATAACTAAACCTTTCTTCATTTGCGACAAACTAACTGGTGGCACAGAGTTGTCAGTCCATGATGGCACAGAAACAACAGTAGCTGGATTGCTAGGTAACAAAGAAGAATCAGGCCTTTTTACAAAACCAGATTCCGGTAATGGAAGGGAAGCTTGAAAAGATGTAGGCACTGGTGAGACAGCTGGAACTGCTGAGATTTCAGAAAGCACATACAATTATTTCCCTGTATAGCTAATGTTAATAAATTAAACCACATAAATAATTCCTACTACTTTTTGATGCTTTCTGTGGGTAAGGATGAGCAGCTTTTCTTTTTGGACGAGGAGGAGGAAGATGTTCAGTGGTTCCACTCTTTTGGACCTTCAGAAAATATTTTTGAGCATGGCTACGTATCTGCAAAAGTGAACAAACTTTTTAAGACACCTCAGGGCACACCTACAAAGTTTTATCTGAAACCAAATAACAGTATTGCATTCGATTCAGTTCTACTCTATTTGTTTTTTGCTTATGATGTGCACAGCACAACCAGCGGATTCAGTTCTGTGATCGGCCTTTTCAGTTTGGGCCATGCTGTGAGCTTTTGCTTGGGCCTCGTACTAATTAATAAAATAAACAATATGATCAATTTCAGTTTGAAAGGCTATTGGGCAACAGTGCAATATATAGTTAGCTTCCTTGACAAAGGTGCAACCTGTGTTTCAGCAAAATATAACAGCTTCAACTGAATACCCTGCTTCTCAAAAAATAACAAACAGAGGGAAAGCTATCCGTAAATTCATTAGCTTCTCCAATGGATCAAAGTCAAAATATCGATACAGACATGACAAGAGAACTTGCAGAAATAGAAGGGAGAGCCGGAGAGCAAAAGAAATACGTGACTCTGTGAGAGAGATAAAAACCAACTGCATCGATTTACCTAAGACAGGTGAACACTAGATATCATCAGATGTAAAAGCAGATGCATAGCTGGTAAGTTCTGAAAATCCAGGCCTTTGTTGGTGACAATTTGAAGAGCTAAAGAAGTGAGAAATCTGCTCCTCATAATACATCTGATCTGTTCATTCTAACAATAAATCTGGCCTCCTTAAGACGATATGAACAAACTGAAGACATAGGGAGAAACTGGAAGAAAAAACAAAGCGATGGAAAAGAATGGCTCGCCAAGACAGAACTGATGGCCCTAACTCTCCTATACACCCATAACGTTTTGCTTTTCGGTTGCAAAACAAACCAAATAAACCAAAAATTCTGGTGTAGTCAGTTTCCGACTTAAACCAAATAAAGCACATTTCAGAAGCTTATGTTAGCACAAGTTAATTTTTATTTTTGCTCTGAACATAGTAACTCTGTATGATATCCAAAACAGTACTTAGGTAGTGCTGAAACCATATTTACTATTGGAACTCTAGAATGGTCCTATTTCTATCTATAAAACGAATCAAGGACATCAATGATAGAAATAGTGTCATTTGAGTAGAACTGTTTACACCAAAAACAAAGCACTAAGATAAAATTTAGCTTAATCTTCTGCACATCATTCACTATGCCCTAATAGCACCTGAAATTTCTCTCCTTCCACACTGTCCACCAGATACATGCAGGGATAAGTGGGTGTTTGGATTGGCTTAAGCGGCTTTGGCTTTTAAGCACTTTTAAAATTTTGGAAGTGTGGCAAAATGAGCACTTTTTGAACTAAAAAAGTGAAGGGAAAAAAAAAAGCCAACTTTAGAGCTTCAGAAACCTTTCCTGGCAAGGTCCTTCCTACGCCTTTAAGGTTCAAAATGATACTCCAAACCATGCCTGTGAACTTGAAGTGTAGGAACAGGTGGTTTACTCTGTCTGCATTCTCCTTGCATATGAAGCATCTAGAGCACAAGGGCATTCCTCTCTTCATCAAATTGTCCAGTGTGAGGACAACTTCTCTAGCTATTAACAGCAAAAAACGAGAAATATTATATGGTATTTTGGCTTTCCAAATTTGCTTCCATGGCCAATTATGAATCTGGAGGTTGCACTGGTTCATGAGATGATATGCTGCATTGATCTGCTGGAGCCCTTACTGTTCACTTGCCACCAGACTGTATCTTCACTAGTTTGTAGTCCTGTGAACTGATTGAGAGCACTAAAAAAATCAACCACTCTCTTAACTTCCCAATCATTTATATGCCTTTTAAATGTGATATGACAACCCTGAACTGAACACGTCTCTGCTACTGTTTTGGAATGACGGGGAGTTATTTGTAGATATCTGAGAAGACCATTTTCAGAATACCAATCCCATGCCATTTATCATTCCAAAAACTGATTTCCATCTAAAACTCAGATCTTGAAGTGTCCTTGCAATTCACTCCATAATGCTCTGATGGACTTCCAGAGACTAACCCCATAAGGTGTGACCTCCTTGGTCATCCTATTATCCTCCTGCTCATATTTGGCTTTAATAACTCTCCCCTAAAGCTGATGTTGTTTTGAGGCATACCTCCACAACCGCTCCATCCTTAGGTCTTTGCTGTGAGCTTTCAGATTCTTAATTCCTAATCTACCAGACTTCTAGCCACATATAACAGCTTACAACTGTTCCAAATGGAACCTTTTCCTTTCTGAGTCCCCATTCCATAAGAAATCCCACCTAATGCTATCCAACCTATTGATTAACCCTGCAGGAACGAAGACATCATGCCTGTTGGAAGGGCATCAAGTGTGGCATTGAAGAGAGTCAATCCCCCACCCACCCACTCACAAGACAAATATTGTGACTTCCATTTGGCCAGCTTCTTCTCACACCTTTCAGTGACATTGTTCCATATTTCAGTTGACTTTGATTTAGCTCCAAGGGGCATACCCAATTACACAGAAGGAAGCTCCACAATCTCTCCACCCAAAATTGTAGCAAGGAGCTCCATATTAGCCACTTCATTAATTGGATATAACATGCTCTTCCTCTAATTGATGCGGAGTCTTGAAATACCTTCAAAGAGGGCATCAGGACAAGAATAACCCTGAGATGTCTTAGTTGATCCCTATCAGCATCACAAAAAATAAGAGTCATCAGCATATTGTAGATGAGATACCTCCAGACTCTCATAAGCATTTTTAGCTATTTCAAATCCCCTTATCCATCCATTCACTTTGGCTGCCTCAAACATGTTGTTAAGTCCTTCCATGGCAATCACAAAGAGGAAAGAAGACAAAGGGTCCCCTTGCCCAAGACCTCTTCGAACCTCAAAGAATCCAGAACACAAAAAGTGATTCAGTGAAGCCATTTGTGTCCAAATCCCATCTTCTCCATCAAGTTGAGTAAGAAGTTAAAATTCACATGGTCATAGGCTTTTTCTATATCCAGTTTATATAGAATCCCTGGAAATTCACATGGTCATAAGCTTTTTCTATATCAAAGTTTACACAGAATCCCTGGCTTCTTATCTTTCATCCTGGAATCCACCACTTCATTGGTCACTAGCACGGCATCCATAATCTGTCTGCCTTTGATGAAGGCCATCTGATGAACATCTACCAATTTAGAGATCACACCCTCAGCCTTTCAGTGAGTTCTTTGGAAATCAGTTTATAAACACTACCAATTAAGCTGATAGGCCTAAAAATCTCTAAGCTCTTTGGCACCTTTCTTCTTTGGGATAAGAGCAATGAAAGCAACATTGAAGCTTTTTCCCAAAAAAAAAACATGTTTATGGAAATTGTGGAAAGCCTCCATGATATTCTGCATAACTACTTCCCAACAATTGATTTTACAAGGACCACAGTATACAATTTGGCCAGGAGTCTTATCAGTAGCACATAACTTCAAACACCTGAGGTTTTCCTCTTCTTCAAAGCTTCTCTGTTAAGAGTAAAAACACTTTCTCTTCCCGATGCAAGACTGGACAGTCAGGACATAATCTGGTAAGTCTCCATTTAATGTTTTCAGTATAAAGGTTCTAATAGAACTCAATGATAGCCTTCTCCATTCTAGCTGGTTCCTCGGTAATTTCCCCTTGTATCATCAGTTGATCAATGTTATTGAATCTTTTGTGCGAATTGGCCATTTTATGGAAGAACTTGGTGTTTTTATCGCCTTCTTTCAGACACAGAGCTCTGGACGTTTGTCTCCACGAGATTTCATCCTTTTCCATCAATTCCTCAAACTCTAAACTCAAGGCTACCTTTTCATCTGATTTTACTACTATTAAAAGTCTGTCTTCTAATATTTCAACCATCCTTCCCAATTTCTCTAGAAGACTGCCGCTGAATTTTCGGGTTGCCCTCCACAGTCCTGCTCCACTCCTTCAGTTTGCATTTAAGAGCTTTCAGCTTGCAAGCAAGAACATAGTCAGGCTTTCCAGAGAAGTTGAAAGAGCTCCACCAATCTTTGATTTGATCTTTGAAACTGGGAGTGCCCAACAACAAATTTTCAAATTTGAAGTATCTCCTGCTATCAATCCAACTCCCCCTTGCAATGCCACTGGAGAGTGATCTGAAGCCATCCTTTGAAGGGTGAAGTGTTTCATGTTATTAAAGCTACCATCAAAATCTTCAGAGATCAAAAACCTATCAATTCTTGAAGCTGTCCAAATTGACCCTTTTGAACCAAGTAAATTTCCCATCTTGTTGTTGTAAGTCAATCAAGTTCAGATCTTCTAACTGATGAGTCCGAGATATGGACTCATATTTGGGTTTAAATAGAGCATAATATTGTCCTCAATGCATCGTGTTACCTTGGAAACTAAATTAATTTGGTGTCAAATGATAGATTTGGTGACCAAGAAGGAATTGAGGGCAATTGAGAGCAAAACAAGGAAAAATGGACAAAAAGGCATGAAAAGCGAGCTAAAAGCGCATCGTCATTGCAATTCAGCGCATCGTCGAATGGGTATGAGCATCGCCTAAAAATCCAGCATTTGAACCCCAATGGATCAGCACAGGTTGGTGATCAAAGGGCAACTAGGCGCATCACAATGTAATCGGCGGGCTAATATGAGTCTGCCAAAAGTGACATCACATGGCAAGGAGGAGAGTTAAAATTTCATGTCAATTCGGCGATGAAGACAACAATCGGCGCATCACCGCATGAAGTCGGCGGGCTCAATGGACATCGCCGAAAGTTACAATCACAGCTTGGTCAAGATTGAAATTTAAGTACACAACTCGGCAACGTATGTTGCAGGTCGGCGCATCGCCGAACATGTCGCAATGCCCGACTTATTTCGCCGAGTTGCATTACATGGCAAAATCTGAGATGGTATTTAAGCAATTTGGAAGGAAATTTTGAGTACACTTTTTGCATACTTTTGCAGAATGACACTTTGAGCTTGTACTTGTTCTTCTTAAAAGGGTTTTGTATTTAATTTCTTGCACTTGGGAAGAAGAATTTGGAAGCATTTTAACTTCATCTAGTATTCTCAATTCAAATTGAAGGCTATGGATGATCACTTGGGTATAATTTCTTATTCTTTTACTATGAGTGGCTAAAAAGCCCCATGCTTGAGGGTGTGCAATGTAGTATTGAATGCTAAATTTACTAATGGGTCTTTGAATTGTTGACTATTTGTGTATTAATTTGTGTAGGTTAAGGTTTACCACCATGTATAATTGAAAACTTGAGGTTGCAAACTCAGGGTTTGTGTGTATATCCTCGAATGTCGCATAATTTCGAGTATTTGGAGTGGGTGGATGACATAATAATCATGGGTAATTGTGATTTGAGCTGACATCTTATTTGGGTTCAGCTGACTAAGGTTTTGGATTGATTAACTATGTAATTATATAAATTCCCTTATGTTTTTTTATGTGATTTGCATATGAGACCATTGTTGATTCACATTGAGACACTACTTTTGATGCATAAATGATTGTAGTTACCAGCTATCTAGCCTACCCATGCACAATTAATGTTAATTTTCAATACTCAAGACCCATTTATGTGATCCATGTTCAGCAATGCACACCCCTAGCATGTTTTCTTCTATTGAGATCAAGTTAAGCAATCATCCCTCAATTTTAGTTAATTAGTTACAAATCGTACTTAGTTAAGTTGTTATACCATTTTCTACACCTACAATTAATTAGATCAAATCTTACTTCGAACAATGAATCATCACAACATTCCTCGTGGGATCGACCCCGACTTTTTTGTTGGGTAAACTATATTGCTAGCGACCGAACATAACAATTTAGAACATAGACTCTAGCAATGTGACAAAAGAATGATTGATGTTAAGCTTCAAATTTACAAGTCAAAATGTAGGATCTCCCCCTCACAGGCTTTGTTGTCCCAACACATTTAGTATGCCCTCTAGAGTGCCACTAGTCTCTAGCGATACATACTTCATCCATTTAAACCCCCCCCCCCCCCCCACCAAACCAAGATTTGCTTCACTACATCGATAAAATCCCCCTCCAATTGGGTTTCCTGGAGGCATATCATGTAAGCCTTCCCGTCCACCACCATACTCAATATAATTCTCCTTTCATCCCTATCATTCAACCCCCTTGCATTCCAAGATACTAATATGAATTGCATGGTTCTAATGCTAGCATTTTTCTCCCTTTGTTTTTGTTCCCATTATTCAAACTTAACATCAAACGTGACTAAGCATTTCAGGACCTGGACCTAATACTATTCGTCTCCATCTTTCTAGCATGTCTACTACTCTTGACTTGTAGAAGTAGCTCTAAGGCTTCTTCTTCATGGCCCGGAAAATTCACTCCCAATAATTTACTCAATTTGACTAGATTTTGTTGAACCCAAACTAAATTCCCCCTCTCCATTTCCATCGCATTTTGATCCTGTTGGATGAGCAGCGGTTCAACATCTTCCCCCTCCGAGATATGTTTCCTGATTATCTACTTTTGCAAACTTTTTTCCATCCTTTAAATTTCCCTCAATAATTCCCTTTTGCATTTTCTTTGTCACCAAAAGATTTTGAGAGAAACCCGCATCCACCACTTCCACTATGCTCACAATAGCTATGTTCCTGGTAGGTGATTTTGCTATCTCTATCTCTGTAGGCAATCAATTCTTCTCAATAGAAGACTCTCAAGTCTTGACGAAGTAATCAAAGGGTTAAGAGTTGGCCTTATCCCCTTGAAAGTCATCTAAAATGACTTGGACCGCTAAATCAGGCCCAAAATTTTTAATCCCATATCCCTTTGAATTAGGCCCAAACTGTTGGGTTATATTCAGTCCTTCATTAAAGGGGCACATGTGCACCTCACATGTTAAACCACTGAAGTCTCCTCCAGCAGGCTTCTTTCTAGTTGTCTTCACTAGTCCCACCACTTGTTGTTTAGCCCTTCTAAGGGGTAGACTTTTCTGACCTACTTCACAGGGGATGGGTCTTCTGTCCACGGGGTAAAACCTTTGATCGAGTTTCTCGCAAAACCTGCAGCAATGGTTGGATCTCATCTACTGCCGATGAGACTTCAATCCTAGGCATACTTCCCAGCCAAATCGGGATGTGGTAGATGAAACCGCCACGAGCAATGGTAATCTCCCTTGGCATGTTCCTGCCATCATTTTTAACTAGGAATCTAGCCCATTTGAGGTGATTCTTAAGCTCAGACTCCTCTTCCGTGGCCACCCATCCTCCACAAAAATCTCCAATTTCTTGGAAAAAAATCTATGACCACAGGTAATTAGGGATTCCCACCGCTTTAATCCAAGTATTACCAGCAACAAGTGAGTTTAAAGAACAGCCCACTGTTGGATCCCGCCATTGGAACTATAGCTTTTTCTCTTTCCAAAACCACTAATCTTAAAAGGTCTTTTCCACCATGAATCTATTCGAGAATTCAAATAGAAATTCTCCCCATACATCTCATAGATTTTCACCCAATAACTGTTTCCGGGTTAAAGACAACTACTTTCTTACGTCAGTGAAAGTAGATATTTCTTTGATCTCCTCTCCAAAGCTTCCAACTAAGAATTTTTTCAACAGTTTGTTGTCCTGAGCTTCGACAACTTCAGAAATTACAATGTTACTCTTCCTTATGGAGACATCTGCTTTACGCCGACTCTCAAACTACAATCTACTTTCACGTAGAGCCTTAGTATAGGGGGTAGTTGGATTCAGTTAATCTCTGGGAAGCCTTCACAGACAACTTCTTGGAGCTATTAATGAAGCTATCAATCTTAAAAGCCAATTCCTTCCACTCTGAATTTATTGCTGGATCAGAGACTAATAATACAGACCTTCCCCCACTATTAATAGATATGATGCTCCGAAACCTTCCATATCGATTTTGTTTTCTATTGTAAAAGTGCTTTGCATCTTGTTCAGTGAGTCTCCATCTCCTTGGCCTGTTGTTGTTATCTTTATCACCTGATGCCTCATAGGGAATGAAACTTACCCATTCCAAGCATTTGCTGCTCATAATAGTTATTCTCATCCTCTTCCAGTTTCTCTCAACCCACTCATGCCATATTGTGTTTCCAGATAACCACCTTGTAACATCAAAGACTTAAGACGCGCATTGAAGTATATTCTGTTTTCCCCCATTCTGAAGGCCAAGACTTACAGAGAAGGTGAGAGACTTTGAAAGAGGAAGAAGAAGAGAAGGAAATCACAAGAGGTGATTACTTGAGGGAAGGAGTAGGGGATTCTGGTAGAAGAGGATGGAGGTGAGAGAGCTCTCCCTCCTAAGAGGGAGGAGAGAGAACTATCTCGAGAAATGTGCCCGAGAGCATTTCAAGAGATCTTTACCGCCAGCAACTTTTAGATTTGGGCTTTGTTGAATTCATTAGAATAAGTTAATTTAGTACTTTTCTTTATTCAAGTAAACAAGTAAACACTGCCAAAGGCCACAAAGACTTTAGCAAGTCTTTCTTACTAGACCTAACAATGACTTTTACTTTCTCAAAAGAAAGTCTCATTTCCTAGAACAGTAGAGGAAGCTGAAATTTTCCGACGGGGATTGGAAGAAAGTTGGGAATGGGCATAGATCGTTCTGCCTATACAGAGTGTTGGAAATATTGAAACTCCCTATTGCTCATAGCTATAGTGACATTCCCACATGCTTATCTTTGTGACACAAACCCCATTCTTGTGATTCGGATTTTTCCGTTAGGTTATTCCTCAATTATCAACTATATGCCATGTTATATTAGCAAAGTCAACAATCAGAAAAGAAATTATTAACTTGTAGTAGTTTCTTGTTAGTTGGTTGTCATTTAATAGAGAGCAAGAGAGAGAGAAACCTAAATTTGCAAAATAACATGCTGGTTCAGAGAAAAGAATAGGTCTTAATAAGATGACCTATTCTAGGCTAACCTTAATATTACCTGAATAACAGTTTTTGATCCAACAAATGCTTCAATCTTTTTCCAGTCACGGTCAAAGCTGTATGTCAACAAAATGAGTAATCAGAATAAGAAAAATCTTAACTCAAAGGAGACATCTTAATGTTCTTTTATTCTAGAACTGAACATAGTGGCAATAAGCAAAGTAATCACACTCAGTAAAATGAAGCTATTTCTTCGCCACAGTGAGATTAACAACTTCCAATACAATGTTGAGTTATTAAAAATGGTAACTATGGGACGTTTCTTAGACCACTAACTGTTCATGAAAACATATATATAGTGGAAAATTGGCCGACCCCACTAACTTTGGGATTTAGGGTAGTTGATATATATACTTGTGAATTACAAAAGAAAAAATCTGTTGGAAGTACACATTTCTTGAACTCGTAAAGAAACAAGCTTGTATAACAGAAAATCCCACAACTCCTTAATTTCATTCACGAGCAAATCCCACAATGACTCAAAATTCACAAAAATAATCCTCCCGTCACACAACTCAAATTAAACCTTTAGCCCTAAACCCTAGTAAGGAAAAACAGCGAATTAGCCACAGAAATTGTTTCGAAAATTCTGAACTCACAGCTGAAGAGCTTCGAGGAACTTATCGTGCTCGGGTTCGGTCCAGCTTTCTCGCGACTTGGTAATGGTGTAGGGTTTTCGAATTTTCTTTGAGGGGTCATCGGAAGGCGACAACGGATTGGAGGTAGACGGCGTTGCGGCGGCAGAAGCGGTGGCGGTTGGGTTGGAGAAGGAGCCGAGATTAGGAAGGGCCATGACCATCCAATTCAAGTAGAAAAAAGTATGGGTGGGTTTGGGTTCATGTGATGTTTTAGGTTGCTCAACTGGTATCTGCCAAACATAAAATGTTGATTTCTTTTTATTTCCGTTTTTTTTCTTTATTCTTTTTTATTTTATTTATATTTATATTTTTCTTTTTGTCTTTCTGTCTTAAAATCTTTGCCTTCTTTTTTGGCAAATATAAACGGATTCATAACTCGTTGATACACTAATCAACTGTGTGATACATAGCAAATATACTCAGAAGTAATCTTTTTTGTTGCAAACTTCAATTAAGAATTTCGTATTTCACTCAATCAGAAAGTGATTACGTCTTCTCACTCGTATTAATATGTAATAGATCTAGAAGTGGCAAATGGGTGGATTGTATCGAATTGGATTTGGAGGGATTGAACGTAGTTGAGCTAAAATAGATTGGATCACGATCCATCCATATAAAATATGGATAAATATAAATTTGGTCAAATATGATTTGGGTAAAAATGATTTCATCCCACTTTAATCTCTTAAAGCCAAAAAAATTAAATCAAAGCTTAATTGTTAATGTTCAACTCCTATCACCCCAATCCTACTCCCAAATAATTATTTTTGAAAAAAATTATTTTTTTCCTAAAAATAAATTATTTTTTCTACTTCAATATTCTATCACCCACCCATTCCCACCCCACCCTCAACCTCATCTAAATTTTTTCTACTTCAATACCATAACTTAAATTTAAATTTAAAAAAAAATATTCTTTCAATAAAAAAAAAATCGCCACACCTCCCCACTTCCATCCTACCCCCTCCCCCGCCCACATTTCCACCCTCCCCCTCATAAGAGTGTGCAAAAACTAAACCGATCGATAAAGCAAATCGAAAAAAATGTTATTGGTTTATTGTTATCAGGTTATTGGGTTAACGGGTTTTTAATGATTTTTACAAAAAAAAATATTAATGGTTTTTAAAAAAATATTTATCGGATTATAGGTTCAGTTTTGATTTTTAGTATTGGATTATTAGGTAACCTGATAACTCATTAAGACTGTAATAATTTACTATTTTATCCTTTCATAAATATTAATAATTTAACATCACTTGATACTAAATTGTTACTCGTTAGTCTTGTATTTGATTGGTTTCCAATGTATAACTCTTCTGTTGGAAGTAAATTAGAACTGCACATTATTAAGTTTAGGTTCTCAATTGATTTGTTTGTTTTACTGTATCTCATTGTATTGCATCAAATAGCTAGAGAACTCATATATTTATTTTATGAGTATTTTTTTATTGGGTAAACCGAAAATCGAACCGTTAAGGACTAAAAACTGATAAATCGAAAACCGATAAAAAATATCTTATTGGTTTAACATATTTAAAAAACGAAAACCGATAAACCGAACTCATAATACATAAAATCGAATTGAACCGACCGATGCACATCCCTAAGCCCCCATTCCCTTACCCCCACTCCCGCCTCCCAAATTTTTTTAAGAAAAATAAAAAAAAACACGCACACAAAAAAAAATTAGTGCAATTAAGAATTTTTTATTATGAGTGGGGGATCTATGGGTCTATATGGGTACCCATATTTTACCCATTTTGACCATATTTGTATTTAAAATAGATCAACCCATATTTACCCATTTTAAAATATGAGTGATTCATTAAAATAAATATGAGTTAAATTGACTCATTTTACCTTATATGGGTTGAAATTGTCACCCCTAAATAGATCTATAATTTTAAAATTCATATTTCTTCAAGCAAATTCTCCAAAATTCTTTTTAAATTTACTTTCAAAAAATTTATAATTTTGAAGATGATTCGTCATAAACATCTTGATTTTATTGAGACATTGTGAAGTGTGGATATTTGAAATAAATTATGAACGATATAAAAGTGATAGAATTGTCGTTGGTGATAATATTTCGTTTATGAATCTAAAATCAACAATTGTAGTGGTATTAAAAATTGATGAATTGAAAAAAATATCTACACTAGATGCATCACATCAGGTAATTCATCTCCCATTGTTATTAGGAATGGCATGGAAATAAAATTGTACTTGTAAGTGATGAAAAAAGAGTCTGGATTTGCAATGTATCTATTATACATTAGTACAACAGATAAAGAGCTAGTGAGGTAATGATCTTCATTCCTACAAAGGATCAGACTAATAATGTATATAATACTTGAATTCTCGATGTAGATGCTACATAGTTGGTTCTCATTCTTCAGAGACTGTTTGCGTCGAAGGTATTGATAAATATGCTCGTTCACTTGCTATGATTAAGTCTAGCAATGGTGATTCATGTTACTTATTGAAAGTGGAAGAGACAAATTATAAATTTGATTGAAATAATACATAGGTGAAGGAAAAACAATTATATAAAAATAGAGCAAAGTTGGTCGTTGTAATGGCAAAATATAAAATAGATCACAACTTCAATTCCAGAGTTACAAGATTTGAAAAAAATAAATAAAAATCATTTATGATTGTTGAAATATAGTTGGATCAGTTTAAGTACGATATAGTGTTGTCTATGTATCTTATTTAAGATTATACTTCATATGTTATGGTGCATATACATTGCACTAAAAGAACTTCAATGATATTTTGTGTCACGATCTGGACCTAGGACCTAGTTGTGACACAATGAATGTGACACCCGAAGGCATCTCGTCCAAGCCTCGTGTTCATACCATAAACATACATAAGGTAAAATAAGCATACATGAGAGAATGAGCAAGTGGAATAAGAAAAATATGTAAAATCAAAGTGTCACTTAGGGGAATTACATCAATCTATAGTGTCCAAAAATATGCCTCTACATTATAGATTCTTGACAGGGTCTAGAACATAGCATACTAACTCACCCCCAAGATATACATCAAAGAAAATAATAAAGTCTTAATGGAAAAGCATCATAAAGGAGCTTGTTCCCGAAGCGTGGGAACTCACCAACAATCTTCAAACTTGAAATTCGGATTTAGCCACGAAATGAAATAGTTGCCTCATCGTCCGTCCCTACATGGGTAGATCATATAGGTAAAGAAGTATGTGTTAGTACGTGAAATATACTAAGTATGTAGGTATGCCATAAATCAAACGGCATCATAATAATATCAATATGCATAATCATAATCAATAGGATAAGGATACAATATGCATGAGCAATGCAAATTTAAAATCATGAGATGAAGCATCGTCAAATCTTTCATCATCTTAACATACATATGTGGGAATACATCATAACCGACATATAAGACCATGTGTGACTATTACATGGAATCTTGATGTTCCCTCTACACCAAGCAAAAAGGAGTCTACTTTGCCAAGGTAGACTCGATCCTTGCCCTATAGGCTCTATCCTAGCACAATGAGAATTCATCATTTGACCCCACTCTTTAGGCTCTATCCTATCACGGTGAGTGACCATTTAGAACTATATGGATCCATTAGCATACCTGTAAGGCATATAACACGAACACCATCACTATGGTGGCACATAGTTATGAAAATATGGAATCTACCAAAGCCCTCTCGGTGCTAAGTCATATCTCACAGAATACATAAATCTTGCATATACATAATTTTCAATATACTTCACACTTCATTAAAATCATGCTTTCATAGCTTGTAAAATAGTCATCATAATCTTTCATGAAAATATCTCATGTCATAGGAATAATCCATCTACTTAACCTTTCATATAGTGTGGGTAGACATTGCCACCTTAACATCATTATCATAAGCATAGGGGTCTTAATCACCATCTTTATCATAACATCATTATCATCATAATCATTGTCATAAAACATGCCTTTGCATACTTGAGCATAATCATAAGAAACATAGCTTCATCATAGAAGACTAGGGCTAAGTGTGGGGTTCATAAAACATTGAGTTAAAACCATACAATTGAATGAAATTCATAGAAGAAGTATGCAATTGAAATCAATTTGAATCATTAGTAAAGGAACACACATCAATTCATTAGGCCCTAATCATACAAACTTGAAAACATATACTTTCACTTGGAAATCATACAATTCTTCATAATTCATGCTTAATTAGGTAAAATAACCATGGAATATTTATAATTCATGCATTGGGAATCTTAGGATAAAAGCTCATAGGAAATCATCATGAAACTTTTATTTAAAAAAAGAGGTTTTGAATTGGGCTTCATAGATGAAACTAATCCATCAATGAAGCCTTACATACCTCAAGTGAGAATACTTAGAATTGGAGATGAAAACCTGAAAAACTTTGGTCAAACCTTCAAGCTTGAGTGAATTTTGAGGATGAATGATTTTGAATGAATTAGGAATAGGACTTATAGGAATTAGGCCAGTTAAAAGAACCAAAATGATGTAGTTTAGGACTTAAACAAATTAAAAATGTTGAAAATGCCCTTCATTAAAAACTATCTTAGCCAACCATGAGACCCCATCTACGGGTCGTGATTCATCCTATGGACCGTACTTTGGCGCATGGAACTTTGTGTCAAAAAATTTGAGCTACTGAAATTCGCACCTTTCAAACTACAAACATGCAGGACGACCCATCACTCCATCCACGGGCCGTAAGTCATCTCATAGAGTGGTTCCAGACTTAAAAAAATTTAGGCCCTTTAGGACTCCTTTCTATGACACCTTTGACAGGCTATAGTTTCATATACGATTTGTCTTGTTAATCATATATCAATTTCTAGAAACTCCCAAAATTTTCCAACTTTTTGGACTCAATCCAGAAACCATCCTACGAACCGTGATTTCATCTACGAGCCATAGATTGGCTCGTATGATCAAATGAGTTCCAAAAATTCATAACTTCCAATTTTCAAGTCCATAAACATGAGAAGTGTTACAATATCTCCCCCTTGGAATCATTTGTCCTCTAATGAAATAGAAATACGTTTGAATAGGGTAGAAATAAAGTTATCATCACACCATATATGCAAAAATGCAACTTAATAATTATTTTCATAAAATTATCAAACTTATGCATTAGATATTACTCAAAAATAGTTTCATGATCATGCATGCATGCAACTTAAGAAGAGACACATATTAAGGAGAACTTTAGAGAAATAGATCGTATTTAGTACATTAGGCTTGAATAGAAGGAAATAGGTAGGGATATCTTTTCATGCACCTTTAATTGCCTTGAAGCATAGGCAATGGTATTTCCATATTGCATCAAAACACAACTCAAGCCAATATGTGAAGCATCATAATACACAATAAAACTATCCAGACCTTCGGGCAACATCAAAATAGGAGCTGAAGTAAGATGATCCTTCAAAAATTGTAAACTCTTTTCACATTCATCGAACCATTGGAATTTTACCTTCTTTTGGGTCAACTTAGTCAAAGGAGAAGTAATGGAGGAAAATCCTTTAACAAATATTCTATCGTATCCTGTCAAACCCAAAAAGCTCCTAATATCGGATGGAGACAATGATCTTGGTCAGTTCCTTATTGCCTCCGTCTTCTTTGGATCAACTCTAATACCATCACCAAAAATAATGTGACCAAGAAAAGTCACTTCTCTTAGCCAAAATTCATACTTATTAAACTTAGCATAGAGTTGTGTCTCTCTCTTAATGTTTGTAACATAATCTTCAAATGGTCTTTATGACCCTTCACATCTCGTGAGTAAACCAATATGTCATCTATGAACACCACCACAAACATATCCAAGTACGATTTGAAGATCTTGTTCATCAAATTCATAAAAGTTGCAAGAGCATTTGTTAAACCAAATGACATAACCAAGAATTCGAAATAACTATACCGAGTTCTAAATGCCATCTTTGGATTGTCATCTTCCTTCACCCTCAATTGGTGATATCCAGACCAGAGGTCAATCTTAGAGAAATAACTTGCACCTTGTAGCTGACCAAATAGGTCATCAATTCTTGGAAGTGGATACTTGTTTTCTATCGTTACTTTATTCAATTGCCTATAATCCACACACATCCAAAGTGAACCATCTTTCTTCCTTACAAACAATACAAGAGCACCCTATAGTGATACGCTAGCAAGTCCTTTAATTGTTCCTTCAATTCTTTCAGCTCTACCAAGGCTATTTGATATGGAGGTATAGAAATATGTTGAGTGTCGAGCAAAAGATAAATACCAAAATCAATTTCCCTTATGGGAGGAATATTAGACAAATCATCAGGGAAGACATCGGAAAACTCATTAACTATAGAGACCAAATCAATAGTAAGAACATGAGACTCAACATTCATGACTCGAATAACATGATATAAACAACCTTTGGAAATTATTTTCATAGCTTTCATATAAAAAATAAATTTTTTCTTGAACATCGAATTGGTTCCCTTCTAGTCTAAGATAGACTCATTAGGAGCTTAGAATGTGACCATATAGGTTCTATAATCAATAGAAGCGTAAGATGCATGCAACCAATCCATACCAAGAATAACATCAAAATTGGTCATATCAAGCTCAACTAGGTCACATGGAAAGACTTTATGCAGGACCGACATGGGATACTTTTTATAGACTTTCTTGGGTAGGATTAACTCACCAATAGAAGTATAGATTGGATAAGGCTCTACCAAGACTTTCGGGGATACATCAAACTTTATGGCAAGGTAAGGAGTAACAAAAGACATATTGGCACCAGGGGTCAAACAAAGTATACACATCATAATCAAAGACTCTTAACATACCAGTAATCATATCGGAAGACTTATCCACCTCTTGTCTAGCATGCAAAGCATAGAACCGATTCCGACGGGGACCATCACCTTGAACTGGGATATCTTGTTGCACTTGTCCTCTTTGAGCTACATGACCTTGTGGACACCTTTCTTCACCCTTATTAATGATATTAGGACATTCGACAATCCTATGACCCATCTTTCCACAACCAAAGCATGCACTGGAACCTCTAATGCATTCACCAACATGGTTTCTCCCACACTTGGGACACCTAGAATGAGTAGCACCACCTTTCATAGCATCACTTTGAGCTTTAGAATGACCCCTTTTCCTTGTCAAATCTTTGAGAAGCACCTTTAGATGACTCTTGTCCTTGTTGGAAGTGGCCACCACCAGACTTACCATAAAAAAATTATAATGATCCTGATGGTCATTTCTGGTATTTTTCAACTTAATTACCGTTTTTGCTTTTCTTGAAAGTTGCTTTGAATCATTTTTGGATTAGTCTACAAGTTGGATTTTGAAAATCTTGTAAAAAATTGGAATTTTGCAAAAGAAAAAGTTTTAAAAGGCTTAAAGTTGAGAATTTTAAGTTTTGAAGTCAATTTGAATTTTGAGTATCAGAATCTAATTCTATCAATTCCATCAGTTCTGAAATGCTGAGTCTTGTCTAGGAGAACTTGAAGAACTGAATTTGGAGTTAAAATAGAGATTTTAGGTCTAACGTTGTAATTCTAGTTCATTTTGGAGCATAAGTTTGACTTTGGTCAATATTAGGAGTTCGGGAGCTTGTATCAAATTTCCGTTAGTTCCAGTGATTTTGGGTGGTGAAACTAAAGCTAGGAATGCCTTTGTTGCAATTTTTAGAACTTCCAAGAATATTTTGAGTTTTTAGGTCTGAAACTAGTTAATATCACCTTCTTAGATTCGGAGCCACGGAGGCTTCGAATTTAAATTTTGATGATTCCATTGAGTCAAGATCATCGTTTCTGATAGGGTTCTATATTTGGTTTGTGTTCGTGGGGTTTCAAACGAATTCCCCAGGGTCCAGTTCTAATTTTATTTGTGCTATGTGATTGCTGGTGCAACTGATATTTGGTGCCATCCATTTGTGCTCCGCATTCGTGGGAGTAGGACTGCATTCACGGAGGTCTAGCTTGGTTGACCACACATTCGTGAAACCCCTCTCCGTATTCATGAAGGACTGTCATGGGAACCTCCGCATTTGCGGATCAAGCCCCACATTCGTGGAGGGTTAGAGAGTCTAAGGCTCCATGTTTGCGGATCCTTCTCCGCGATCGCGTAGTGCACCGATGCCTGAAACAATGAACTTTTTTAAAATAAAGAATTTAAACCCTTTTCACCATTTTTGATATTTTCAAGCTCGTTTTAAGAGAGGAATTTCAAGGTTTTGAAGGCAAATTGATTGGGTAACTATTTTTAACCTATTTCATTGATTAATTGATGATTTTAACTTCTAATTTTAAGATTTTAATGGTGTAAATTGAGGATTTTTGAATATAGATTTTCTAAACTTGAATCGTTGATTTCTCCCTCATCTTAACTCCATTTTCGAAATCATTTTCACCATTGAGTTTCTTATTATGTGGAGAACATTTTCATATATTAATTTTCTAATTTTGGCAACGTTTTTTGGCATAGAATTTTTTTATTATTTTATCCTTTTTCTCTGAATTGAGTGATTTTAGTATCATTAGATTCATTATGTATTTGTGATATCATATTTGAATAGATTGGGACTTTATTTGAGGCAAGTGGACTTCTAACCTTTTGTTAAGTATAAATGAACCTATTATACTCTTATTTGTGTGAAATTGAGTACTTTGGGGATAGAATTGCATTATCATAGGCTTGATCATGATATGTTAAATGGAAGAATTGTTCATATGGTGACTTACTGACTATAAATTAATTGTGTATTTTAAATCTTGTGAATCATTCGATATGGATTGCAGAATGGTCCTTATATTGTGATATGATTGATATATTGACACTGAGGTGATGTTGAGACACTTGATAATTTATCGGGTTCTAATGTTGAGATACATGAATTATATATATATATATATATATATGGACATCTTGCATATTTCATTTCCTTGAACATGATTAATTTCCTTTATTATTTGTTGCTTGATGATCCACTGTTGATGAAAAGTAGAAGGGAAATGGTTCCGGCTAGAAAAAGAAAGAAAGGAGATGAAAGGCCGAAGAAAAATAGTTCTGGCCTTGTTACATGAACCGATGACAATGTCGATCATGATCACAAAAACACAGTCCATGTGCGACCCCCATGGGTTCTGACTGAGGTAGACAACCATATTTGATCAACAAATATGTATTCTAGGATAGACATGTATCACAACTGTTTAACAATACATTGCATGATATACATCTCATGGCATTCACTTCATCTCATATTATATTTGGTTGATATTGTTGTATGTTGTATACTTATATTATCTTTGATTGCGAGTAAATGCTGGATCTACTTGTGTACTTATGTATCGAGATATCATGCTAGATGATGAGTATATCTATATTACTATGATCTCTATATTCTATTATGTTGAGACTTTTCTGAGTGCAGGTTTGTAGTTCGGCGGATTATGGTTAGGATTTAAGGAGTTTCTTGTGTTCTTCATTACTTTACTTTAGGTTAGTTTCATTTCACTGAGTACCCTGTTGTTTGGTGCTCACCTCTTGCTACATTTTTGTAGGTTGCGAGCCTGGTCCATCTTACTAAATTTCTCTCTTTTGGATTCGAGCTTCTGGATTTCTTTGAGGTAGCTGCTTATGTCTTCAGTAGGCCTTTGAAGATCCCATCTTATGTTTTGTTCTATTCGAGGAGTAGACATTTATGACTTATATTTCTTTTGAATATTCTACATTTAGAGGCTTGCACATGTGACACCAGTTCTTGGGATAGTTATATTATGCTTTCTCCCGCTTATTTATATTATTAGACTATTATCTCACTTTTGTTATTATTGATAAGTTGTTGGGTTTTTGGGATGCCTCGTCTTAGTGGGATAGATAAGTGTCATCACACCCGGATTTAGGATCGTGATAATTTGGTATCAGAGCCCCAAGTCCGTAGGTCTCACATGTGTACAAGGTCAGTCAAGTAGAGTCTTAAGGATCGGTGTGGAGACATCCGTTACTTATCCTTGAGAGGCTACAAAGATAATTAGGAAAAATTCCATTGTGTTTTATTCTGATTCATTCGTGCGTAGTTTTGTTTAAGTGCTGAGTGTTTGTGTGTCCTTTGGCAGATGGCAAGGACCAGAGCTACCGCTTCTCCAAGATGAGGAGAGGCCACCCCTGATGTTGCTATTGAGACCCCAACTAGAGGTCGGGGTCGTGCCAGAGGACAAGCCAGAGGCTGGGTCAGAGGAGCCGCATCGACGAGAGATTATAATCGGGGTATCTCCCCTAAGTCAACTTTGGAGTCTAGACAAGAGCAAGTTCAACATGAGTTTGCTGCTGAACCACTACTTCAGGATACGCTTTTGAAGGTCTTGGGTATGTTGGAGATTTTGGGGTAGGCAGGTAGCCCAACTGACACTTTTGGTACTTCATAGAGCTGGGTTGGGGTTCAGCCTCAGGATCAGCAGGCCCCCAAGGCCCAGGTTCAGGTAGAGCCACCACTAGCAGCTCAAGTTATTAAGATTCCACCAGTTGCTACATTTACTAATGATGAGCAACATAGATACGAGAAGTTTAGAAAGATGGAGCCACCTCAGTTCCAGGGTGGAAAAACTGAGGATGTACATGAGTTCTTGACTACTTGAAGAGAGTTTCTTGATACTGTGGGTTTAGTAGATACACATAGTGTGAGATATGTTACCCTCCAGCTCTGTGGGCCAACCAGGGAGTGGTGGAGGACTTACTTAGGATCCCTTCCAGTTGGGTCTCCTCAGATGACTTGGGAGACATTCTCTGATACTTTTTATGATCGGTTTATTACTTAGAATGTCTGAGAGGAGAGCCAGTTGAGGTTTCATTGTTTCATATAGGGCACTATGATAGTTTTAGAGTATGAGATTCGCTTTTGCCAATTGGCCCGTCATGCTACAACTATACTTTCGACCTAGGGAGAGAAGGTCGGTTAGTTTGTGGGAGGGTTAGTTTATTTGATTAGACAGTCTATATTCTACGTAGCTAGTGATGGAGCTTCCTTCCAGTCAGAGATTAGTGCTGCCAATGAGGTAGAATTGATGTAGCGAGAGCAGTTTGGGGACCTCAAAAGGGTCTGTACTTCCGGACAGTACTCAGGTGCCCCATCAGGGGGCAGAGGTATGGCCAGAGGAGGTAGTTTATTTTAGCATCGCGGGGTTCATGCGGCTTTGCCAGCTTCAGAGGGAGGATGAGCCCCGTGATTCTTATAGTTTGGGGCAAAGTTCATCTAGTTCTCAACAGAGACCTATAGGCCGAGGAGGCTACAATATCCCTCTTACTTCTTCCTAGTAGTGGTTCATCCCTAAATCCTTTTATGAGTGTCGATCTCCTAATCACATGATTCACCAGTGCCCTAGATAGACTCATTCTGCGACCCACCATTCATATTCTGCAGTACCGATTAGAGATCTGGCACCACCGACCAGAGGTTCAGCCCCACAGATTAGAGGTCGGGGTAGTGGTCAGACTGATAGAGGTGGACGTATTAGTGGTAGCGGAGCATGTGTTATTTTCACTCAGTCAGGTGGTAGAGGGTCAATTTCTTTGAGTGGTGGTTGAGGTGCTCATTATTATACTTTTCTAAGCAGGCCTGAGGCTGAGGCCTCTAATGGTGTGATTACAGGTATTGTTCCAGTTTGCCATTGCTCTGCATCTGTATTATTTGATTCTGGCTCTACTTATTCTTATATGTCTGTTTATTTCTCCTTGGGGTTTGAGTTGTCTTTTGATACCATATCTGTGCCTGTTCATGTTTCGACCGTAGTAGGAGAGCCCTTCGTAGTGGATCGGGTGTACCGATCTGGTCTTGTTACTTTGGTGGGTTATGAGACTTGGGTGGATATGATTATATTGGATATGGTAGATTTTGATGTTATTCTGGGTATGGATTGACTATCTCCTTATCGTGTTTTTCTTGATTGTTATGCCAAGACCATTACCTTAGTCACACCAGGTAGACTGAGGATTGAATGGACTGGTTTGAAGGGTTCCTATCCTAGTAAAGTTATATCTTATATTTGGGCCCAAAAGTTGATTGATCGAGGGTGTTTGGCTAATTTGGCTTTTATTTATGACACTGTTACTGAGTCATCTTCTATGGAGTCAATTTTGATGGTTAGTGAGTTTCCAAATGTGTTTCCTAAGGATTTACCGGGAGTTCCTCCTGATCGGGATATTGATTTTTCTATTGACCTCTAGCTGGGCACCAAACCTATTTCTATCACTCCCTACCATATGGCTCTAGCTAAGTTGAAGGAGCTTAAGGAGCAACTTCAGGATCTATTGAGTAAGGGCTTTATTCGCCCCAGTGTTTCACCTTGGGGTACCCCAGTTCTGTTTGTTAAGAAGAAAGATGGGTCTATGAGAATGTGTATTGATTATAGATAATTGAATAAAGTGACTATCAAGAAAAAGTATCCTCTTCCTCAGATTGATGGTTTATTTGACCAGCTTCAAGGAGTTGTATTGTTTTCTAAGATTGACTTAAGGTCTGGGTATCACCAGCTTTGTATTCAACCCTCAAATATTCCCAAGACAACTTTTCGAACCAGGTATGACCATTATGAGTTCTTTATTATGTCCTTTGGTTTAACTAACGCCCCTACAACATTTATGGAGTTGATGAATGGGGTGTTCCGGCCGTATCTGGATTTGTTTATAATTATGTTCATCAATGATATTTTGGTCTATTTCAAGAACAAGGAGAACCATGTGAGGTATTTGAGGATTGTACTCCAGAGGCTCAGGGAGGAGAAGTTGTATGCAAAATTCTCTAAGTGTGAGTTTTGGTTGAGTTCGGTAGAATTCTTGGGATAAATAGTTTCCAGGAAGGGTATTCGAGTTGATTCGACAAAGATTGAGGCCGTTCAGTGTTGGACTAGGCCTACATCAACTTTAGAGGTTCGTAGTTTATTAGGCTTGGCTGATTATTATCGTTGTTTTATTCAAGCTACTATTGCAGCTCCACCAACTAGACTTACTCATAAGAATGTGTTATTTCATTGGTTCGATGAGTGTGAGGAGAGCTTCCAAAAGCCCAAGCATTTATTGACTACAACTCCTATTCTGATATTGCCAGAGAAGGGCATCGATTTCACAATCTATTATAATGGTTCGGGAGTAGGGTAGGTGGTGCGTTGATATAAAAAGGAAAGGTTATTGCTTATGCTTCTAGACAGTTGAAGGCTCATTAAAGGAACTACCCCACCCATGATTTGGAAATTATTGTGATTGTGTTCGTGTTGAACTTATGGCATCACTATTTATATGAAGTCCATTCTGAGATCTTTACTGACCATCACAGTCTTCAGTATGTCTTCAGTCAGCTGGATCTAAATTTGAGACAAAGAAGGTGGATTGAGCTTCTAAATGATTATGGCTTGACTATTCTCTATCACCCTGGGAAGTCCAATATGGTGACAGATGCATTAAGTAGGAAAGCTTCTAGTATAGGGAGTTTAACAGCCATCTGAGTTGAGGAGCGACCTTTGGCTAGAGATGTTTAGAGATTGTCTAATGGGTTGGTGAGGTTGCAGATTTGAGATCGGGGTGGAGTGCCTTCTACTATTGAGGCTCACTCATTTTTGATGAATCATATTCGATAGAGGCAGTTTAAGGATGAGAAGTTGTGTATTATCTGGGACAAAGTGGCTAGAGGTGAAGCTAGTGAAGCAATGCTTGATTCTGATGGTATTTTGAGGACTGGAACTCATATTTGTGTGCCTAAGGTAGGAGATTTGATTAGATTGATACTTGAGGAGGCACATTGTGCTAGATACTCTATTCATCCAGGAGCAACGAAGATGTACCATGATCTGAGTCAGCATTATTGGTGGCCTGGTATGAAGAAAGATATTTCAGAGTTTGTATCTAGGTGCTTGACATGTCAGCAAGTCAAGTGTGAGCACTTGAGTCCAGGTGGAGAGCTTCAGGAGATGTCCATTCCCGAGTGGAAGTGGGAACGCATTGCCATGGACTTCATTGTTGGCTACCTCCTACTGTTGGGGGTTTTGACTCTATTTTGGTAATGGTGGATCGTTTGACCAAGTCTGCACATTTCATTTCTATTCAAGTGAAGTGTACCGCGGAAAGACTATCCCAACTTTATATTAGTCAAATTGTGAGACTTCACGGGGTCCTGGTATTTATTATATCAAATCGGGGCCCAGTGTTTACTTTACACTTTTAGAGGGACTTATATTATGATTTGGGTACCCGTTTGGATTTGAGTATAACTTTTCACCCCCCGACTGATAGCCAGTCCGAGAGAACCATTCAAGTACTAGCGGATATGCTCTGAGCCTGTGTTATTGATTTTGGAGCTAGGTGGGATTAACATTTAGCCTTAACAGTGTTTGCCTAAAATAACAATTATTATTCCAGCATTCAGATGGCTCGTTTTGAGGCCTTGTATTGTCGGTGATGCAGATCACCCATAGGTTGGTTTGATACCGTAGCGATGGTGAGTATGGGTGTTGATATGTTGAAAGATGACCTTGAGCAAGTACGGTGGATCCAAGGTAGATTGGTGACAGCCCAGAGTCACCAAAAGAGCTATGCTGATAGGCGGGTTCAACCTTTGGAGTTTGCAGTTAGAGATATGGTTTGGTTGAAAGTCTCCCCTTTGAAGGGTGTCATGAGGTTCAGGAGAAAGGGCAAGCTGAGCCCAAGGTTTATTGGTCCTTTTTAGATTCTTGATAGAGTGGGGGAGGTAGCTTATAGACTTGATTTGCCACCTAACCTGTCTTTCATCTTTCCCGTCTTTCATGTTTCGATGTTGCGGCGTTACATCTCAGATGAGTCCTATGAATTTTCTATGAATTCAGTTGAGTTGAGCCCTGATTTGACTTATGAGGAGCAGCTGGTAGTCATTTTGGATAGGCAGGTGAGGAAGTTGAGGACCAAGGAGATTGCCTCAATGAAGGTCTAGTGGAGCCATAGGCCCGAGAGTGAGGCTACATGGGAGACAGAGTCTAATATGCATGTTTGATATCCTCAGTTGTTTGAGCCTTCAGGTATGTTCCTTATCTTATGTTTGAGAATGAACACTTGTTTTTAGTGGTGGATGATTTAATGACCCTGATGGTCATTTCTGATATTTTTGACTTAATTGCCCTTCCCAAAAGTTATTTTGGATCATTTTTAGATAAGTCTAAAAGTCAGATTTTAAAAATCTTGTAAAAAGTTGGAGTTTTGCAAAAGAATGAGTTTTAAAAGGCTTAAAGTTGGAAATTTTGAGTTTTGAAGTCAATTTGAGTTTCGAGTGTTGGAATTCAATTTCTCGACTGCATCAGTTCTGAAATGTTGAATCTGGTCTAGAAGAACTTGCAGAACTGAATTCGGAGTTAAAACGGAGATTTTAGGTCCAAAGTTGCAAGTCTAGTTCATTTTGGAGCATAAGTTTGACTTTGGTCAACATTCAAAGTTTTGGAGCTTGTATTGAAATTTCGTTAGTTCCAATGATTTCAGGTGGTGAAACTAACGCTAGGAATTCATTCTTTGCGATTTTTAGAGCTTTTGAGAATATTTTGAGTTTTTAGGTCCAAAACTAGTTAACATCACCTTTCTCAGATTCATGGGAACCTTCGCGTTCGCGGATCAAGCCCCGTGTTCGCAGAGGGTTGAAGAGTCTAAGGCTCCGCATTCGCAGATCCTTCTCCGCGTTCGCGGAGTGCACCAATGCCTGAAACAATGAACTCTTTTAAAATACAGGATTTAAACCCTTTTCACCATTTTTTGACATTTTCAAACTCATTCTAAGAGAGGAATTTCAAGGATTTGAAGAAAAATTGATTGGGTAACTATTTTCTAACTTATTTCATTGATTTATATTGATTAATTGATGATTTTAACTTCTAATTTTGGAATTTTAATGGTGTAAATTGAAGATTTTTGGATATGGATTTTCTAAACTTGAATCGTTTATTTCTACCTCATCTTAACTCTATTTTTTAAATCATTTTCACCGTTGAGTTTTTTATTACATGGAGAACATTTTGATGTATTAATTTTCAGATTTCGACAATATTTTTTGACATGGAATTTTTGATAATTTTATCCTTTTTTTTAATTGAGTGATTTTTGTGTCATTAGATTCGTTATGTAATTGTGATGCCATATTTGAATAGATTGTGGTGATTTGAAGTACTGAAAGAGGGGAGAAATGGTGATTTTGACTTGATTTGAGACTTTATTTGAGGCACGTGGACTTTTAACCTTTTGTTAAGTATGAATGAACCTTGTATGATCCTATGTGTGGGGAATTGAGTACTTTGGGGGATAGAATTGCATTATCATAGGCTTCATCTTGATATGTTGAATGGAAGAACTGTTCATATGATGACTTATTAACTATCAATTAGTGGTGTTTTTGAAATCTTGTGAATCATTCGATATGGATAGCAGAATGGTCCTTATATTGTGATATGATTGATATATTGACACTGTGGTGATGTTGAGACACTTGAGAATTTAGTGGGTTCTAATGTTGAGATACCTTAATTACATATATATATATATACATCTTGCATATTTTATCTCCTTGAATATGATTAATTGCCATTATTATCTGTTGCTTGGTGATCCACTATTGATGAAAAGTCAAAGAAAAATGGTTTCGGCTAGAAAAAGAAAAAAGAAGATGAAAGGCCGAAGGAAAATGATTCTGGCCTAGTGACATGAGCCGATAATATTGCCGATCATGATCACAGATACACAGTCCATGTGCGGCCCCCATGGGTTCTGACTAAGGCAGACAACCATATCTGATCAGCGGATATGTATTCTAAGATAGACATGCATCACGACTATTTGACATTGTATTACATGATATACATCTCATGGCATTCACTTCATCTTATTATATTTGGTTGATGTTGTTTTATGTTGTATACTTATCTTATCGCTGATTGTGAGTAAGTGTTGGATCTACTGTGTACTCATGTATTGAGATATCATGCTAGATGATGAGTATATCTATATTACTGTGATATTTATATTCTATTATGCTGGAACTTTTTTGGGTGCAGGTTTATAATTCGGTGGATTGTGATTGGTATTTAAAGAGTTAATTATGTTCTTCATTGTTTTACTTTAGGTTAGTTCCATCTCGCTGAGTACCTTGTTGTTTGGTGTTCACCCCTTGCTACATTTTTGTAGGTTGCGAGCCCGGTCCATCTTGCTAGATTTCTCTCTTTTGGATTCGAGCTTCTGGATTTCTTTGAGGTAGCTGCTTATGCCTTCAGCAAGCCTTTGAGGATCCCATCCTATGTTTTATTCTATTTGAGGACTAGACATTTATGACTTGTATTTCTTTTGGGTATTCTACATTTAGAGGGTTGTACACGTGACACCAGTTCTTGGGATAGTTGTATTGTGCTTTCTCCCGCTTATTTATTTTATTAGGCTGTTATCTTTCGCTTTTGTTATTATTGATAAGTTGTTGGATTTTGGGCTGACTCGCCTTGGTGAGATAGGTGAGTGCCATTACACTCAGATTTTGAGTCATGACAAAAATTCACCATCATACCAAGCCTTCTTGGACTCCCTCATCCTCATCTTTTATAGTTTCTCATTCTCCATTTGCTCGACATATTTCATGAGTCTAGAGATATCCATTTCTTTAATGAGCATCACAACTTTGCACTCCATGTTCACAAAGTCGGACACACCCAAAGTGAATTTATTCATACGGGCCCTAGAGTCAGCCACCAAGGAAGGAGCAAATTTGGACAACTTAGTAAACTTGAGGACATACTCCCTCACACTCATACCACCTTGCTTCAAGTTCATGAATTTCATCACCTTGGATTCCCTTAACTTAACTGGGAAGAAACAATCAAGGAAAACAACCTTAAACATCTCCCAATCAATAATAGCTTTTTCAACTCTTTCGGACTTCTATTGAGTGAACCAAAGTTGTGCAACTCCCTTAAGTTGGTAAGCCGCCAATTCGACCTTCTCTTCGGAAGGCACTCCTATGATCTCCACAACCTTATAAACATCATCAATGAAATCTTGTGGATCCTCATCTAACTTGGAACCATGAAACACGGGGGATTCATTCTAGCAAAATCTCTTATCCTTGAAGTCGGAGTAAGAGTCTTTGGAGAAGCAACGACTTGAGCCATCATAGTGATAGCGACTCTAAACTCGTCATTGGAGAACTGGTCTGCTTAAGGAGCTGAAGGATTTCTACCTTCATTAGCATTCACTCCTCTAGGCAAAGGAGCACATCGTGGAGCCAGATCTAAAAATATCAAAGGACAAACATTAAGATACAGGAGTTTTGCAAGCACGACATAGATCATAAGTAAGAGAAGTTTTTTTAAACGTCTCATAGCCTCCTATTTATGGATGTGACGTACTTCACACCAATGAACAAGACTCTACTAGACGTGGCATGTTGGACTCACTAGGATGTTTTCAAAACTTGTGCTCTAATACCACTTTTATCATGACCCAGACCTAGGGCCTAGCCATGACACGACGAATGTGATACTCGAAGACATTCATTCAAGCCTCATGTTCATACCACAAGCATACATAAGGTAAAGTAAGCATACATGAGGGAATGAACAAGCAGAATATGAAAAATATGGAAATATCATAGTTTCTCTTAGGGGAGTTATATCAATCCATAGTGTCCAAAAATATGCTTCTACGTCATAGGATCTTGGCGGGGTCTAGAATATAGCATACTAGCTCACTTTCAAGATATAAATAAAAGAAATTAATAAAGTCTAAATGGAAAAGCATCATAAAAGGGCTTGATCTCGAAGCATAGGAACTCACCAACAATCTTCAAACTTGGAATCCAAATCTAACCTCGAAATAGAATGGTTACCTCGTTATCTGTCCCTACATGAGTAGATCATATAGGCTAATAAGTATGTGTTAGTACGTGGAATGTACTAAATATGTATGTATGCCATGAATCAAAGGACTTCATAATAATATCAATATGCATAATCATAATTGACAGAATAAGGATATAATATACATGAGCAATGCAAGTTTAAAATTATGAAATGAAGCATCATCAAACCTTTTATCATCTTAACACACATATGTGGGAATAAGACCATATCCGACATATTAGACCATGCAGACTATCATATGGAATATATATATTCCCTCTACACCAAGCAAAGAGAAGTCTACTTTGCCAAGGTATACTCAATCCTCACCTTATATACTCTATCCTAGCACGGTGAGTATCCATTTATAAGCTATATGGATCCATTAGCATATCTTTAAGGCATATAAACATGAACATTAGTGTCACATAGTTATGGGACTATGGAATCTACCAAAGCCCTCTCGGTGCTAAGTCATATCCCACATAATACATAAATCTTTCTTATACATAGTTTTCAACATAGTTCATACTTCTTTAAAATCATGCTTTCATAGCTTGTAAAATACTCATCGTAATCTTTCATGAAAATATCTTATGTCATAGGAATAGTCCATCTACTTAACCTTTCATATAGTGTGGGTAGACATTCCCATCTTAACATCATTATCATAAGCATAGGGGTATTAATCATCCTCTTTATCATAACATCATTATCATCATAATATTATAATCGTTGTCATAAAATATGCCTTTGCATACTTGAGGTCACAATCATAAGAAACATAGCTTCATCATAGAAGATTGGGGCTAAGTATGGGGTTCATGAATAGTTGAATGAAATTCATAAAGAAAGTATGCAATTGAAATCAATTTGAATCATTAGTAAAGGAACCCACATCAATTCGTCAAGCCCTAATCCTACAAACTTGAAAACGTATACTTTCACTTGGAAATCATGTAATTATTCATAATTCATGCTTAATTAGGTATAATAACTATGGAATATTCATAATTCATGCATTGGGAATCATAGGATAAACGCTCATAAGAAATCATCATGAAACTTTGATAAAAAAAAAAGATTTTGAATTGAAATTCATGGATAAAACTAATCCATGAATGAAACCCTACATACCTCAACTGAGAATCCTTCGAATTGGAGATGAAAACCTAGAAAACTTTGGTCAAACCTTCAAGCCCTAACTTCAATAGAATACTTGACTTAGAGAAAGAAATATTTGAGACCCTTAAGAGAATTTTGAGGATGAATAATTTTGAATGAATTAGGAATAGGACTTATAGGGATTAGGTCAGTTAGGGCAATTAAAAGAGCCAAAATTGCATAGTTTAAGACTTATACAAATTGTAAATTTTAAAAATGCCCTTTTTTTTAAAAAACTATCAAAATCGATCACAAGACCCCATCTACGGGTGGAATTCACACCTTTTAAACCATGAACATACAGGACACCCCGTCACTCCATCCATGGGCCATAAATCATCTCGTGGAGTGGTTCCAGACTTAGAAAAATTAGGCCCTTCAGGACTCCTTTCTACGACACCTTTGATGGGCCGTGGTTCTATATACGGTCCATCCTATTAATCGTACATCAATTTCCAGAAACTCCTAAAATTTTTCAATTTTTTGAACTCAATCCATGAAATCATCCTACGAGCCGTTATTTCGTACACGAGTCGTAGACTGGCTCATATGATCAAATCAATTCTAAAAATTTACAACTTTCAATTTTATAGCTCATAAATATAAGGGTGTTACATTTTGTGGACTTTGAAATCGCAAAGCAATATTTGTATTACCTCAAACATGATGAAGATATAACAATATAATATTTAATGTTACTACATCAATATTAGTAAAAATATTTTATACAATTATAATATCTTGTGTGTTCGAGATATATTGATTTTACAAAAGATAATTATGCAACTATGTCTTGATTTGTTATTCCGTTCTTGAAAAATAAAAATATCTTCTAGAATAAATCAGAGATCTTTAAAGTGAGACATTTCAATAATGCAAATATATTTCCAGTGAGAGACAAACTATTTAACAAGGTTCAAGCTATGGTATCCTTTATTAATAGTGTTATCGTCCAAAATTGATGAATCATAAAAAAATTCACACTCCAAGTAACATAATTGAGGAGATTAAATCTGCCTATGGGGTCGATATTACTTACCAACAAGCATAGCGTGCTAAAGATCGTGCCTAAGAAATGATAAAGGGGTAAACCTGCGAATGGATATAGAAAGATGCCTGGATATATTCATATGCTAAATATTATGTATCTGAACTTAAGCATTAAAATCCACAAGTCAACCGATAATGAGTTCACGTATCTATTTATAACATTAGGACCATTAATGAGGGATTTTGAATTCTATAGACCAATAGTTGTGGTGGACGCTGCTCATTTGTATGGTGCTTACAAAGGATTCTTTGTATCATTATGCACTTTCAATGTGGCAGGTATGTATTTTATAAATATTACATTAATTTTTTATTTTAAAAATCTGAATGCTTATATTATTTTTAAAATACATTACCTTATTATTCAAAAATATGTGTAAGTAATTATTACATTTGTATTTAGGTTGCATATTGCAATTAGCGTATGAATTTGCGGACACGAAGAATGATTCTTCATACCCATGATTCTTCCAATATTTTAAAAATGCATTTGGAGAAAGATAGAACATGTGTGCTGTATCGAATAAAAATGAAAGTATAATAAAGAGTGTAAGTATTTTTTTTTAATGTTTCTCATTTTACATGTATGTGGCATGTTTGAAAGGATGTTTTCACAAACTTTAGGGAGATCAAAAATACACTAAGTGAACTGTACTACTTAACAGCTAAAGCTTATCGAAAAGAAGACTTTGATGAACTAATGGCTAAAGTGAGTAAGATTGATCACCGAGTGAAGAAATATTTTGATAATGTTGAATATGAAAAGTGATCAAGAGTTCATACAATAAATGTTGAATATGAAAAGTGATCAAGAGTTCATACAACAGTCAATCGAGGATGTATGATGACTTTTAATATTGTGGAATGTAACTTTTTAATTTTTGAAATTGCAAAAATAGAAAAATAGTGTCATATACAAAGGATAGACCAAAAAAAAGCTTGAAAATATTCTAGTTGTAAACATATCAAAATATTAAAAATGACGATAAACTTTCAATATACATTTAAATGTTGTTGAGATGACAATAATTGTAGGTACATATGATTAATTTGAATATTCATTCAGTTATATTTTTCATTATTTATGATATGAAAAATGTAAGTGTTGTAATTGCTATAATATATAGAAAGACAGATTAGATTAATACACCTAATGTAATATTTAATTGTGTAGTACTGATGAATAAAATAATTATATATTTCAATGTATTTTGCTTGATATATCGAGACGTTTTATTTGTTAACCAATTATGATTAGTTTTGATAGGTTAAGGCTTCATCCAAATATATGTATTTTGAGTAAGAATTTTAAAAAAGAGGCATTATGTATTTTGAAAGAAAAACATGCAGTTATGGTCGGTTTCAAATTGATAAGGTATTTTGTCTACATGCAATTGCTAATTTAAAAAGCAAGAATATAACTGATACACATTCATATTGCTCCGATTACTACAAACCAGAGACACTGACACAAACATATGAAGTTTCAATGATTTTAATGTCAGATAAAGAAGATTGAAATATGCCAAAGCAAATTTTAGAGGAAGTTGTTCTCACACTAAAATACAAAGGACTACCTGGAAGGCTAAAAAAAGGAGGAAAAAAATCAATGAAAAACTCACATCGAACACAAATTGTTGTAGGTGTTGTGGTCATGAAGGTCATAACAAACGATCTTGTAGTTTCTTTTTGAAGGAGGAGAAAAATTTTAATTTGCAAAAGTGCTTTAAGATTTGAATTGAATAAATTAATTTAAATTTGATAAAAAAATAATGATATTATTTGATTCTCGTATTTAGATACATATGTTTGTTGATCGTTCTTGTTAAAAAATGTATGTATACGTTTTTTTGTATTATTGTACTTTTTCCTCAATTACTTTTGTATATTTTGGTGAATGTCACTTCTAAATTTTAACATACCTGATATATTATTTTATCTACATTTACTCCTCTCGCAGATATATAATTAATTGATGCTTGCTCTAGTGTTTCATGTACATGACTATCTATAACATTAACTATATTAGAATAAATGTAACCTTTAAGCTATATTAGAATTAATAACTATTTGTAAGTTCAATATTATTAGATACATTAGTAACGTACAATTGTGTATCTAGTAGGTCCATAGATAAAAAAACGTTCAAAAAAGAATATCTAATTAAGTTACATTAAAAGAAATATTAACTACATGTAACTTCAATATTATTACATACATTACTAACGTATAACTATACAACTAGTAGATCTATAGTTAAGTGATACATCCAAATAAACAATCTAGTTAAGATACATTAGAAGAAATATTTAGTTTTTATTGATATATATCTACCTAACGTATCAAATACAATAATAAGTGCAATCATAAAACTATATTAAATATGTAATTAACGTACATCAATGTATCTAGCTGGTACATGCCTAAGTAATGCTTCAACAAGAAATAATCTAGTATTGAAAAAAATAATTAACTCAAAGTACAAAATTGTTAGAGATATTAATAGATCATATTTATGTATCTATCAGGTACATAACTAGATGATACATTTAAAAAAATTAAAAATTACTTTTAAAGTATCAACATTCAGAACTTAACTTTAATGCATAAGATGTATTACTAACTTTAACTTTAACTATATTAGAATGGATAAATAATCCCCACCATCAAATTATTAGATACATCACTAAAGTATAGTTATGTATCTAGAAGGTACATAACTAATTGATACATTAAAAATCATTACTAATTGCAGAATATAATTAAGTATTTATTAGGTACATTATTAGAGTATAATTGTAACACTCTCTAAATTATACCATCTTGTATGAACTTGAAAGTTTCAGAAAAGGCTGAGAAATGTTTGAGAAAAATCATTGTCAGCGACCACGAAGGATCATCTACGGCCCGTAGATAATTCTACGACTCATAGATGAAGCTTGTAGTTACCCCCAACACTTGGTGAAATTTGAATTCCTAAAGGTCCTTGTACGAGTCCATGTACGACCTTTACTTGTTTCTACGAGCCGTAAAAAGGATTTCGTAAAACCCAACCTCAAATACTAGAAATTGTTTTTAAATGTGGGACTCATGTAAGAAAGGGGGTGTATGTCCATTGTTCCAACATCGCTCCGTAGAATAATCCTCGTGATTCCAAGGTCAAATTTTGGTCTGAACCTTGAACCATGAATTAACTGGAAGAGCTTGTAGATGGGTCTACGACCCATACAAAGGTAATCATAGACCTAGGGTCAATAACCAGGTATTCGGACCCCAATCTAAGATGGGTTACTTGCGGCCCGTAGACTGGACTACAACTATTAATTGGGATTTTGTGGTCTAGTTCGATAGTTTTAATGACTGATAGAATTGTCCATTCCCATCTTTTTCCAATATAATCCATGTCGTGTTGGGATTAATTAAGACCCCTTATCAGTATTCTATGGGTATTTTCTTCCAAAAAACCACTTAGATTGTTGAGAGCAAGAATTGAAAGAGAGGAAGCTAGGGTGCCAAACGTCTAACTATGACCCACTGAGTTTCGATTGTCCTTCGATTGTTAGGTATGTAAGGCTAATTAAATCATGGATTTTAGTTCTTTCATTTGTCCTACTTATTTTGATTTGACAAATTGAGAGTAAGTGAGTCCCCTATGTTTATGTTCTTGAGAATTTCCCAAAATTTGAATATCTCCCTACATGATGTTGAATGATTAATCATTTTTATGAGTTAAATTTATTGTAGCAAATGAGTTGGTCTTTCAGTACATCAACCTTAACTAAACTTTGTCTCTATTGAACGTCCGTACATCATGAATGAGTGTGAAAGTATGAATTGTAAAAGTCATAAATGTGAAAGAGCTGAGTTTTGAATATATTTTTTCTAAAACTTGAAGACCCCTTTGTATTTTTTCAAAATTGGACCCAAATGATTGAATAGAACTAAATGTTTTCATAAATGCATAACTCTAGACTACTCTTGAATGATATGATTGGGATTAACCGGATAGATTGATTGGTTGAAAGGTTCAATTATGATAGAACTAATGATCTAATAGAAGTCCTTATGGGACTTATTGATTGAACTGATTTGGATATAATTTTATGAGCTTTGAGTCTTGAGAGGGGTATGGAGCAATAATTTTAACTCAACAACTACGTAGCAAATGTAGGTGAGAATTGAATTATAAATCAGATGAATTTTTTTGTATTGTCCCTTAAGTTGATTTGATTGATTGGCTTAGATCCGTAATTGGTTGATTTTTTATTTACCCTAGCAAAGTATTGGATGGTTGTGATAATAACAACGAGCTTATTGAATGATCACTTTATTGTCAAATAAGAGAAACTCTTAAATAAGTCTTGACAGTACTCTAATGATTTAATTATATTGTATATGCTATCTAAACTTTATTCTTGCTTTAAACTTATGACATTTTGATGGAGTTCATTATCTTTCTGATTTGAATATTTGAGATGATGTTACTCTATCTTGATGCATGTTTCATTCTACCATTTTACATACTCGTACATTTCACATACTAACATCTATTGGGCCTTCATCTTTTCATGATGTAGAGAAAAGTACTAGAGAATGTCAATAAGCGCACTATTGAGATTTTTTTCACATTCAGTCGATTGGTGAGTCCTCAATTGCATTCAAAGGATATTATTTATGTCATTATTGTTTGAGCTTAGTCTTTCATTATGTTTGATATAGTCATAGACCTATCATTAGTACCACTTAGACTGTAGAGATAGAGGCCTCATAGACTAGATGGTGAATGAGATTTAGATATTTTCATATTGACTAGTTTCTCTCTTATTAGTCTTAGGATTAGATTGAGTTTGATCTATAGACCTTTGGTTATTATATATTGAGTTTTTGATTTTGTTACTCTTTTTGAGGTTATTTCTTGATCAGTGAGTCTTTCATTGTTGATTGAACTAGTGATTGGGCTAATGGTTCGCTCAAGAACCAGAAATAATTTTTGAGTACAGGCCACGCCAAGGGTACCCTCCCAAGGTGTGACAAACTTGGTATCAGAGCATAGAGTTCAAGATTCTTGGGGAGTTTATAAAGTTGTGTCTAGTAGAGTCTTGCTTATAGATGTGTTGTGTACCGCACTTATAATTAGGAGGCTATGGGACATTAGGAATTGTTACACTTCTTTTACATTCTGAGATTCGTGCTATAGAGTTAAACTCTATGTAAGGTCCTTTTCTAATTCATGCGTTCACATTTTGATTTCAGATAATGCCTCCAAGAAGAGCTACTAGATTGGCAATGGGTAGAGGATGCCCTGCGAGATGGAACATCAACCAACCTGAACAACAAGTTCTTGAGGGGAAAGAGGCCCAACTATGCTTGCAGAACAACCACTCCTGGCTGACATCTCCAATGTTGAACTTCGCCAGGCCATCCAGACTTTGGCTCAAGTAATGATAGCACCAACTGCTAACAGGGAGCAGATAGATAAGATGCTCTAGGATTTGTGAGTTTTGAGAATGAACTGGCCCGAGTTCACCTAATGAGGATTCAGAGAACTACATTGATGAGCTTCATTAAGTGTTTCAAGTAATGTATGTGGTTGATACTGATAGGGTTGAGTTGGTTGCATACTATCTCAAGTGTATTTCCAAGTTGTGGTTCAATCAGTGGAGGAAGAATAGAGGAGAGAGTGCCTCAATTCTAAGTTAGGTAGAGTTTGAGAAATCTTTCTTGGAGTCTTTTTTCCTGAGAGAGTTTAGAGAGGCTAAGGTAAGAGAGTATTTGAATTTGAAATAGGGCTATATGACGGTGCATGAGTATAGTATCAAGTTCACTCAGTTGTCTCGCTATGATCTGGAGATGGTTGCTGATATAAGGAGTAGGATGAGTTTGTATATGGCTGGACTGGGCCGATCGAGCAAGAAGGAAGGAAGGGGAGCAATACTCATTAGTGACATGGATATTATTAGACTAATTACTTATGTACAATAGACTGAGGAGGAGAAGCTGTAAGACCAGAAGGAGTACAAAAATAAGAGGGACAAAACATCCAACCATGAGATTGGTAAGAGAGGGAATGGAGGCCACTTTTAGACAGGGCCATCTAGGCAACCCCATCATCTGCCAGTGCATCTTCACCCAAAACTAGGAATGATCTGCGGTCTCAGAACTATAGAGCCCAGAGATCTCAATCACAGGCTAGTGTGACTCAAGGTTCCAAATGCAAGCCACCATATGGCAAGTGTGGGAAACTTCACTCGGGAGAATGTCATGAGGGAGATGATGGATGCTACAAGTGTGGACAAGTGGGTCATTTCCAGAGAGAATGTGCAATATGGGCCAATAAAGCCTAATTATCTATGCTAACGTCTTTAGCTCGAGGGAATAAGAAGGGTGCTACTTCTGGCACAAGTGAAGGCACAAAGCATTTCTATGCCATGGGTAGTTGCTAGGATCAAGAAAACTCCCTAAATGTGTTCACTGGTGTGATTTGAGTCTTTTTCTTTGATTGCTATATTTTGATGAATTCGAGTGCCACTCTGTCATTTGTATCTACTTATGTGGCTAGTAGATTTGATAGAATTCTCAAGTGTCTTCTTGAACCCTTTAGTGCATCTACTCTTGTCAATGAGTCCATGTTAGCTTAGAAGGTCTATCTATGTTGATCTATCATAATAATACTGTCACGACCCGGATAGGAGGCCTAGATGTGACATGGCTAAGGAGAACTTGAAAGTCCTCGATCAAGCCATCATAACATCATTTTACACCTCATCGGTTCGGAAGCGTGGAAAATAAACATATAACATATAAATTCTAAGGAATTGGGGACTTGGGACTCAATCTATGGGGTTATTTCCGGGAAAGGGATGAACAGGAATTCACATAACACATA
>JBCEWC010001451.1:0-41055 GCA_038996855.1 Solanum aculeatissimum | reverse complement strand
GAGGCTATGTTGGACACACTAAACTCTTGCACATTGTATTATGCTTTATTGGGATATTATGACTATTGGGAATTGTTATGGAAATGATGTTCGATTATTCTTATGTTTATGCTTTTGGGTTATGAATGTTGGGGATGTGCTTATGTGGAAAGTCCCCTAACTCGGTATGCCCCCATATCTTGAGTCCTACTTTCCCGCCCCTTAGAAATACTTGCTATGTGCTATGTGATTCATGCTCATCCCATTCCCGGCAACATCCCCATAGGTTAAGTCCAAAGCCCCATTTCCCTTAGAACTATGTATTATGTGTTTACTTTTCTGTACTTACGAACCGATGATGTGAGTAATGATTCTATGATGGCTTGATCGAGGACTTTTGAGTTCTCCTTTGCCATATCACATCTAGGCCCCACCTCTGGGTCGTGATAGTCGGGCACCTTATCCACTCCTTGCCTCCCTTGTAGAGCATAAATGTGATTATGACGTGGAGCACTTCCTTGCTAACCACCTTGTTCCCTTTGATCAACATGAGCACCTTGTCCTTGAGGATGACCATCTCTCCCCTTGTTCATACAATCCACAATCTTGTATCCCACTTTGCCACACCCGAAGCAAGCACCCGTGTTACTAAAACATGCACCACTATGATTTCTTCCATATTTTTGGCACCTTGGAAAAGTCATCCCACCATTGCCATCTTAAGCTCTAGGGTTGGGCACCCTATCATTAGCAAACCTTTGGCCTTGGAATTTTTGGTCTTGTTGGAAGCGACCACCCTTGGTACCTTAGAAACCACCATCATAACGAGTCCTCTTGGATGCCCCACTTCTCCTCTTCCTAAGTTTCTCCCCTTCAAGTTGCTCAATGTAAGTCATGAGCTGAGAGAAGTCCATATCTCCTATGAGACATTCTTCATTGATTAAGTTGGAGACTCCCAACATAAACTTATGCATCCTTTCCCTAGGATCGACAACCAAGTGAGGAGCATACTTTGCGAGATTGTTGAACTTAAGGGAATACTCTCTAACACTAATAGAATCTTGCTTAAGGTTCATAAATTTTGTCATCTTTGTCTCCCTTAGCTCCATGGGAAAGAAAAGATTGAGGAAGTCGGCCTTGAATTCTTCCCAAGAGATAGGCTCTCCATTCTCTCTTTCACCCTTTCAACAAACCATAATTGAGCAAGGTCCTTTAGTTGATAGGCCGCATGTTCTACTTTCTCCTTTGAACTTACCCCTATAATGTCAAAAACTTTGTACACTTTATTGATGAATTCTTGGGGGTCTTCTTCAAGCTTAGAGCCATATAACTCTGGAGAATTCATCCTTGTGAAATCCCTCACCCTTGAGGCGGGGATAGGAGCATGAGGAGCTTGAACTCCTTGGTCGGCCATGGCTCGGGCCAATAAAGTGACTACATTTTGGTATTCGGCATGAGTGACTCCCTCTTCATTTTGCGGAGCTTGAGGAGCCAAAAGGGCTGGTTCACCCTCGAGAGTAGGAGCCCTTTTTGCCGCTTTTCTTGGAGAAATGATCTAAAATAGAAAAAAGATCATCCATTTTGTATAGGAAACCTTAATTCAAATATAAAGCACGACATAGAGTATGAAGAAGTGAATCATTTCTAAAATGCCTCATAGCCTCCTATTCATAGTTGTGACCTATTTCACAACAATGAACAAGACTCTGTTTGACACGGTGTGTTGGATTTTCGAGGACCATTTACAAATCTAGTGCTCTGATACCAAGCTTTTTCATGACCCAAACCTAGGCCCTAGGTGTAACACGACAAATAGAGGTCCCGAAGGAACTCCAACCAAGCCTCATAAGCATACATGGTACATCCTTCATTGTGGAAGCGTAATAACAATAAATAAGTAGTAAATAATTCTAGGGGAAGCAAGTCTTTTGACTCACGCAATGGGGATGTTGTAAAGAAGAGAAATAACATGGATCACATGACCAGTAAAGTTTAAGAGGGAATAAGGGACTAAGGGAGTCTTTCATAATACATAGCATAACAAGAGTCAAGCTCATAACATACATAGCTAAATATCCAACAACACCTCTAATATGAATGGAACGAGGGCCAAGATATCTCCTGGGATCACCCTCAAAAGATAATATCCATAAATAAACAAGTCTTAATAAATCATGAAAGTAAATGGCTTTTGTCCCCAAATATGGAGGACTCACCAAAGTGATATTCAATTGAATCGTCTAGCCACGTGGAGGAGGAGGATGAATATGAGCTCCGGTCCCTACATGGTTAGACCATGTAGGCAAAAGAGTATGTGTTAGTACTTGGAATGTACTAAGTATGCAGGGTGCAATGCAACAAGGAGTATGGCTATAATTAAATAGTATTCATAATCATATTCAACAAAAATAAGCTCAATATTTCATGAATGGAAAATGCTTAATTGAACATGCATGAAGAATCATCAAATCACATGACATCATATACATAGTGTGAAGGTACCATAACCGACATATAAGACCAAACAAGCTACTACTTGGAATTTTGATTGTCACTCCATACCGGACATGAAGTGGTCTACTTTGCCAAGGTAGACTACACACTAACCTTACGGCATGGCCTTTTCAGAAAGTGCCACCTCCTTCTGGTATAGCCTTTTTGGTGGATTTCACATGATATGTTTACCTTACAGTATAGTCTTTTCAATAGATTCAATAAATATCCTTACCTTACGTCATTTTCTTTTCGGTGGGTTCAATCCCATATAGGGGACTGGCACATAGTTTAGGGACAATGGGAGGCTAATAAGGTACGCTTGGTGCTAGGTCACAATCCCACAAAATACTTGAAACATAGTTATAGTCATAACATGCATAGTCTCAAAACATCATAATATCACTCTTGGAGTAGCTTATTAAGGCAAAACTTGTAACATCAAAGATAGGGCTTTATATCATTCTTTACATTCATAACATTCTCATGAGATCATAGTATATTTATTGGCTCTCATAATAGTCTCAACATGCATAACATACATATATTGCCATAAAACATTCACTACTTGAGAAACTTGACAAACATCTTTATCAAATCATGGTGGGTGCATGTACGTAAGCTTAAAATCATGCAAATTATGAGTAAATACCACGAGAGAAGTAAAATAATATCATTTGAGCATTATTCAAAATAGCCCATCAACAATATCATAAAACTTTGACTAGGGTATCATCAAACCCTCATTCAAATCATAGATTTCACATAGCTTGGCATTTCATAATAGTATACAACTATAACACATCATGAAATACTTTATAATATAATCATAGAAAAGAGTTCATAAAGACTTCCATAAACTTTCATAACTTGAAAATAGATGAGGAAGAAAATTGGTATAGCTTGTGGAAGAAAGGTTTCCACAATCAAAACCCACATACCTTGGTGATTTTACAGAAGAAAATCTGATTTGAAGAGGAAGGATCCAAAACGCTAGCTTGCACCTCACACTTGAATGCTTAAAATAAGTTTGGGAGAATTTTAGACTTAGGATATTTTTTAGAATGGGGTGGGATGGAGTTGTTTAGGGTTGTATAAGGCTGGAAGGGACTCATTTGGGGCTTAAACGACGTAGTATAGGCATTAAATCATAGGAAAGGTTGAATTTGCCCCTTTAAAAGTCTACTAAACAAGACTATGAGACCCCGATTACGGGTCGTGGTCCAGTCTACATGCTGTAGAAGGGAGAATCTCGTCTGGTAACAATTTTAAACCCTTAGAAGCTTTCTTTGAACCTCCACCTACGACCTGACCTATGACCTGTATGTCAAGGAATGGGTCGTCTGATAACCTGTACATTGAACGCCTAAAATTTCCAAATTTCATCAAGTCTAGTCATCATTCCACAAGCAGGAGTTACGGCCCGTGGAAGAACTTATGTCCCGTAAAACTCCTTCGTGAACCACTGTTACTTAATTGTTTTTTCAGAATTCATTTTCCTTTGCATTTCATACTTTTTGACATGTGAGGCCTTACATCCACATAAGCCATTTATTCAATAATCATCAATCACGCTCATTGTTCTTTCAACATTTGTGTCATCATCAAAATATTACATAATAATTACATCATATCATAGCTCAAGTTTTTTAATAACCTCACTGTCATCATAACTTCTGACTATTCATGATTGAGTCCACATTTCACAAGTATTTAGTTTAACAATTCCAACAATTACTAGATTATACAAATAGCTCAGTATTACACATAAAGTACTTCAATATACATTTCCATATAACATGAGTCAAAGCTTAATAATTGATCAACATAAACAACTTTTACATCTCAACAATTGGCATAACAAACTCAATTCACAAGTAAGTATCAATTCATGAATTAATTCATACATGTCATCAACTCAGCATCCTTTACCCAATCATATCCGCTAAAAACATTCCACTAATCCCCAATTTCACAAAGAAAGAAAACTACCAAGCTCAATTAAACTCAACAAGGTTTAGAATCCACTTGCCTTGTATTAGCCATACAATTAATCCAACGAGAGAGGTTTTCCCTTCCAAGTTGAATTCAACACACCACAATCTAGTCAAGAATAGATTCATAATCATATTCCAAAAAAAATGACACCAAAATTAAAGAATTTTGAAGAAAAGAAAAAATTATCCAAAAATTCACTATAAAAAATCGAGGTCAAAAATCGGAAACTTGTAGATAAAATATTCCTCTCATGATCAGAAATTCATTAGTAAAAACCAGTTCGAAAAGAATCTGAAACAATCTCATAATTATCATTTTTGTGAAAATCTAAATTCATGAAAAATTCTCAATTTTCTTAATTGAAAACTCCGAATTTTATGTTAAAACCAACAAATAATTAATGGATAATGAAGAGGAGAGTTAAAAATACATTTTTCAGTGAAAAGCCTTTAAAAAACCAAGCAAAAATTGTCCAAGCCGAGCTCTCAAAGTTTAAAATGAAGAAATTGCCTAATTTGCATGACCAGGATCTGAAAACCCATCTCTGATGTCGCTAAACTACACCCACAAAAAGTGTAGGCGAAGCTTGGTCGCTTTAGCGACACCTCACTTTAGCGAGGTCGCTTTAGCAACAAGGCACTCGCTAAAGCGAGGCCTATAACAACACCAAAACTCAACAAAATTTCAAACAATTTCAAAGACTCAGAATCGACCCTCGAAATTCATTTGGAATTCCATACACACAAACTATATATGTAACCTACTAAATTCAACATCCAGACTAAATGGAATTGTCAAAAATCAAATCTGAGGTCTCTTTGATCCGAAATCCGATTAGGCACCATTAAACTAACTTACCGCACTTGAAATATCAAAACACTACCAGAGCACCCAAAAATTAAGAAAAAGCTACTTCTAGCACTAAAATTAACTCACGAGACCAATGGAATCATTTAAAATTCAATCCAAGCACCAAAACTCAAAACGTTGAGCAAAGTCAAACCAAACTCAAATTTTAACTAAATTTCCAACTCTGAACCTATCCGAAAACTCTTTTAGGCCAATTTCCACATTTCAAAATTGATGAAATCAACATAATTCTATTTTGAGACTCGAATCTTCGAATGTCTAAAAATTTTAAAATTATGCAACTTAGACTTTCAAATACCCAATCTTTAACAAAACCTCAACCTTTACAAAATTTTCAAAACTCAACTTTTAAAATCTATCAAACACAACTCAGGGCCACTATCGAAAAGGATAAAATGATAATTTCATCAAAAATATCAAATATGCCTTATGAGGTCATTACATCATCCACCATTCAAAATCATGTTTGTCCTCAAACACAAAGCAGGAGACATACTTGGAATCTCAAAGAGATGAGGGTAGAAAATCTGCATATCAAACTCCATCTCCCAAGTAGTTTCTCCCATGAGTTGATTTTGCCACTGAACCTTTACTGAAGCTATCTCCATGGTCCTCAACATTTAGACCTGTCTATCTAAAATAACTATCGACTCCTCTTCATATGTCAAATCAGAACCAACTCTATTAAATCAAGAGATATCATATGTGATTTATTCGGAATGTAACACCGCAACATCGAGACATGAAACACTAAAAATGCATAGAAGATATACTAGGTCGCAAAGCAATTCTATAGACCACCTCTCCCACTCTCTCTAGAATCTCAAAAGGGATAATATACTCAGGCTAAGTTTGCCCTTCTTCCCAAACCTCATGACACCCTTCATGGAAAAAATCCTTATCCATACCTGGTAACCCTGCATGAACTCTAAAGGTCGAACTCGCTAAGCATAACTCTTCTAACAACTTTGGGCTATCAGTAATAAACTTTGAATCAGACGAACCTGTTCCATGTCATCTCTAAGTAAATCTATGTCAAGTCTATCCATCGTAGTAGAATCAAACCAACCTATGGGCAATCTACATCTCCAGTCATACAAGGCCCCACAAGGAGATATCTAGATGCTAGAATGGTAATTGTTTTTATAAGAAAACTCCACCAAAGGAAAATAAAGGTCCCACCTACCCCTAAAGTCAACAACACATGCCTGAAGCATATCCTCTAAGACCTGAATAGTCCTCTCAGACTGCTCGTCTGTCTGAGGATGAAATGTTGTACTCAAGTCTAACCGAGTGCCTAATCCATATTGTAGGGTCTTCCAAAAGTGAGATATGTACAAAGACCCCCCAATCGAACACAATGGTAATAGGTACTCTATAAAGCCTAATAATTTGACTGATATAAAAATGAGCCAACTTCTCTGTCATATACTTAATCTTGACCGAAATAAAATGAGCGGACTTAGTCAAATGATCCACAATCACCCAAATAAAGTCATAACCTCCCATGATAGTGGAAAAATTTACCACGAAGTCCATAGTGATTTGCTCCTACTTCTATGTAGGAATGGGCATCCTCTGAAACTCACCCCCTGGCTTCTGGTGCTCATACTTGATCTGCTGGAATGTCAAGCACTTGGGCATAAAATCGGTGAAGTCCTTCTTCATACCACACCATCAATAGTGCTAACTTAAGTCATGATACATCTTTGCTGCTCCTAAGTGAGTGGAAATCTAGCACAATAAGCCTTCTCAAGTATTAGCCTGATCAAATCACCCATCTTAGGCACAGTAATCTGACTCCCAAATCCTCAAAACTCTATTGGCATCAAGTACGCCCTCCTTGGCCTCACCCCTAGTCACTTTGTCTTGAATGAGACATAACCTCTCATCATCTAACTAACGCTCATAGATCTAATCTATCAAAAATGATTGGGCCTCTAAGAACGCAAACACACCACCCTCATTAGAAAGTTGTGGTCTCACCAACCTATTGGCCAATCTCTGAAAACCTCGAGCCAAAGGTCGCTCCTCCACTCGGACGGCTGCAAGGCTTCCCATACTAGAAGCCTTCCTACTCAAATCACCAACTAATACATTGGCCTTTTTTAGATTGTATAGAATAGTCAAGTCATAATCCTTTTGCAGCTCAATCCACCTCCTCTGCCTTAAATTCAGGTCCTTCTAGCTGAAGATGTATTGTAAGCTTCGTTGATCAGCAAATATATCATAATGAACTCTATACAAATAATGTTGCCATAACATCAAAACAAAGACAACGACCATTAACTCTAGATCATGGGTAGGATTGTTCTTCTCATGGGTCTATTGCCTTGAGTCATAGACAATCACCTTCCCTTTTTGCATCAACACACCTCCTAACCCAACCTCCGATGTATCACAATACATGGTGAAATTAGCATCCTCCTTGAGTAAGATCAAAATAGGTGCGGTAGTCAACAAATCCTTGAGCTTTTTGAAGCTCTCTGAACTCTCCCTCGACCAATGAAATACCACATTCTTCTGGGTATGTCTAGTTAATGGAGTCACTATATTAGAGAATCCTTGTACAAAATACCAATAATATCAAGCCAAACCCACAAAACTATGGATCTTTATGGTGAAGGTAGGTCTAGTCCACCCACTAACTACCTCAATATTTGCCGGATCAACCCTGATGCCCTCCTTGGAAACCACATCCCCCAAGAATGCTACCAAACTGAGCAAAAATTCACACTTGGAGAACTTAGCATATAGCCTTTCCTCCCTAAGCCTCTAGAGCATGATCCTCGAATGCATAACATGGTTAGCCTCGGTTTTGGAATAGACTAAGATATCATTAATAAATATAATCACAAAAGAATCCAAATAAGGCCAAAATATTCCATTCTCAGCTCCATGAATGTCACAAGTGCATTGGTCAACCCAAATGACATAACTAAAAACTTATAGTGGACATACCTCATTCGAAAGGCAGTCTTAGGAATATTAGACGATCTAATCCTTAACTGATGGTACCTGAACCTCAAATCTATCTTAGAGAACACCGTTGCACCCTGGAGCTGGTCATTCCCAAATAAACCCCTGACTTAGCCAATCCTAAAGCTAATCCCTTAGCTTCTTCAATTCAACAAGAGCCATATGATAAGAAGGAATAGAAATAGGCTTGGTGCCCAACTCAATATCAATAGCAAAATCAATGTCCCTATGTCATGATCCAAAATCTGGGTGTGATGGCACTCACCTAACCAACCAAGGCGAGTCAGCCCAAAAACCCAAAAAACTTAACAATAATGATAAAAATGGAAGTTAACCAGTCTAGTAAGATAGATAAGTGGAAGAAACAAAATACAATCATCCCAAGAATCGGTGTCACATGTACAAGCCTCTAGTATAGAATACTTAAATGAAATACAGGTCATAATGTCTAGTCCTCAAATAGAACAAAAATAATAGTAGAATCTCCAAAGGTCTACCAAAAGAACAAGCAGCTACCTCTCAATCGATCAAAAGCTCGATATAATATAATTAGAAAGCTAGGAGGGTGGATCGGGCTCACAACCTACAAAAATGTAGCAAGGGGTGAGCACCAAACAATGGGGTACTCAGCGAAATGGAACTAACCTAAAGTAAAGCAATGAAGAACACAACTAACTCCTTAAATCCCGACCATAATCCGCCGAACTACAACCTTGCACTAAGAAAAGTCTCAGCACAATATAATATACATACCACAATAACATATGTATACTCATCTCCTGACATAATGTCTCATCACCATTTATAAATAGATATAGCCAACAGTTACTAAAGTCAATGATACAATGAGTATACAATCCCATACACAAGGCGATGGTAATATAGAAACAGGTATGATATGAGATGGAGTGAATTCCATGAGATGTAAATAATACGATGCAATGTCAAATAATTATGATACATGTTTGTCAAATACATATTTGTCAAATAATTTGAAATCTCATGATCAAAGTCTACGATGATACAATTCCACCCCAAAGTACTCCATTCCATACACATAGGAGCATACAAGATTCATTCATACTTAACAAAAGGTTAGAAGTCAACTTGCCTCAAATAAAGTCTCGAATCAAGTCGAAATCGCCACTTTTCCCCTCCTACGGTATTCTAAATTACCATAATCTATTCAAATATAGCATCACAATCACATAGCATATCTAATATACTAAAATCAATTAATTCGGATGAAAAAAGTAAAATGATCAAAATTTCCAAGCTAAAAAACATAGTCAGAATCTGAAAATTAAAGCATGACAACGTTCCCCACATAATAAAGAGCTCAACGGTAAAAACAGTTTTTAAAATGGAGTTAAAATAAGGGAGAAATTATAGATTAAAGTTTGGAATTCAAAGTCCGAGAAATTCCCAAATTTCACCATAAAAAACCCAAAACTTAGAATTTAAAATCATAAATTAATCAATGTAAATCAATGGAATAGGTTAAAAATAGTTATCCAATCACTTTGACTTGAAAATTCTCGAAATCTCTCTTGAAAACAAAGCTTGAAGGGTTGAAAATGAATTTAAAATGTCTTTTAAAGAAGGTCACTGTTCAGGCATCATTAATGCTCCGCGAACGCAGATACCAAAGAAGAATCATTCCTCCGTGAACGCGGAGGTTCACTACAGTTTACTCCACCAACGTGATAGTGAGGTCCGTGAATGTGAAGGGTAATGCACCCATACCTCCGCGAATTCGGTCTCCAGCTCGCGAATGCGAAGAGCAAATATGACTTGAACCAGAACCAGTTGCACCATCAATACACAACTTGATTATAATCATGAACTGGACTTTTGGAATTCATTCAAAATCCTGTGAACACAAATCAAAGATGAAACCCTACCATAAATGAAAATCTGACATCAATAGAACCGTCAGAATTCGGGTCTGGGACCTCATGGCCCAGAACCCGAGAAAGATCATTTAAACTAGTTTTGGACTTAAAAGCTCAAAATATTCTCAGAAGTTATAAAAATTACAATGAAACCATCTCTAGCATTAGTTTCGACACCTGAAACCACTGAAACTAACAAAATTTAGATATGAGCCCTCGAACTTCGAATGTTGACAAAAGTCAAACCTATGATCCAAAATGAACTAGAAATATAACTTTAGGTCCAAAATCTCCATTTTAATTCCGAATTCAGTTCTACAAGTTCTCTTACACCAGATTTAGCATTCCAGGATTGATAGAATGGACGAAATCAAAATCTTGATACTCAAAAATAAAAATGACCTAAAAACATGAAATTTTCAACTTTAAGCCTTTGAAAACTTTCTTTTGCAAAACTCCAACCTTTTCAAGATTTTCAAAATCTAACTTTTTGACTCAACAAAAAAATGATCCAAGGAAACTTTTGAGAAGGGAAAAATGGTAATTTAGTCAAAAATGCCAAAAATGTCCTTTGAGGTCATTACATCATCCACTACTAAAACAATTTTCATCCTTGAACATGAGATAAGGGACATACCTAAAGGCTCAAATAACTGAGGGTATCAAGCAAACATATATGACTCTATCTCCTATGTAGCCTCATTCTTCGGCCTAGGGCTCTACAGGATCTTTACTGAAGCGATCTCCTTAGTCCTCAAATTCTCACCTGTTTGCTTAAAATGGTTACCAGCTGCTCCTCATAAGTCAAATCAGGGCTCAACTCAACTGAATCAATAGAAACCACATGAGACTCATCCAAAATGTAATGTCACAACATCTAAACATAGAAAATAGGATGGACTAAAGACAGGTTGGGTGGCAAAGCAAGTCTATAAGCCACCTCTCCTACTCTATCAAGAATCTCAAAAGGACCAATAAAACTCGGACTGAGCTTTTTCCTTCTTTCCAAATCTTATAACACCTTTTAAAGGTGAGACCTTTAACCAAACCATATCACCAACTGCGAACTCCAAAGGTCGAACCTGCTTATTAGCATAGCTCTTTTGGCAACTCTAGGTTGTCACCAATCTACTCTGAATCAACCACACCCTCTCAAGATCATCCCTCAACATATCAACACCCATACTCACCACTACTACTATGTCAAACCAACCTATGGGTGATTTGCATCTCCGAACATACAAGGCCTCAAAAGGAGCCATCCGAATGCTGGAATGATAACTGTTGTTCCAAGCAAAATTTGCCAAGTCTAAGTTCTGATCCTATGTAGTACCAAAGTCAATCACACAGGCTCGAAACATACCCTCTAATACTTGAATAGTTCTCTCGGACTGACCATCAGTCTGGAGGTGAAAAACTGTACTCAAATCCAAATGGGTATCCAAACTATGTTGTAAAGCCATCCAAAAATACAAAGTAAACAATGAGCCTTGATCCGACACAATGGAAATTAGTGTGAAGTTTCCCTATCTGACTAATATAAAGCTAGCTAGTCTCTCAACTGTTTATTTAACTTTTATCGAAATGAAGTGGGCAAACTTGGTCAATTGATCCACCACTACCCAAATAGAATCAAAACCCCAACGGTAGGAGATAAGCCAACTATGAAATCCATGTTAATGATCCCCACTTCCATTTAGTAATGGGTATCCTCTTAATCTCTCCACCAGGCCTCAAGTGCTCACACTTGACCTGCTAATATGTCAAGCACTTGGCTACAAACTCTACTATATCTCTCTTCATACTGGACCACCAATAATGCTGACTCGGGTTATGGTACATCTTCGCTGCCCCTGGATGTACAAAATATCTTGCTCAATGAGCCTCTTCAAGCATCAATCTGATCAAATCACCCACCTTAGGCATACAAACACGACTCCCAATCCTCAAAACACCAACAAAATCAAGCAATGCCTCTCTAGCTTCACGTCTATTCACCTTATCCTGGATTATACATAACTTCTCATCCTCAAACTATCTCTCACAAATTTGATCCATCAACAATGAGTGGGCCTAAATAGAAGCAAGCACTCCTCCCTGCTATGAAATCTATTACCTCACTAACCTATTGGCCAATCTCTGAATATCTCTAGCCAATAGTCGCTCCTCAACTTGATTAGCTGCTAAACTCCCCTTGTTGGAAACCTTTCTACTCAAAGCATTGGCCACCATATTAATCTTTCTAGAATGATAGAGAATAGTCAAGTCATAATATTTTAGATGCTCAATCCACCTTCTTTGTCTCAGATTTAGATCCCGCTGACTGATGCTATATTATAGGCTACGATGGTTAGTAAAGATCTCACAATAGAGTCGATATAGGTAGTAACATCACAATTTCAACATAAACACAATCGTCGCCAACTCCAAATCATGAGTGGGGTAGTTATTCCCTTTCTGCATCAACACAACCCCTAGCCCCACTTCTGAAGCATCACAATAAACAGTGAAATCAACATCCTTCCCCAAAAAATTGAATTCTGGCACTCGAAACTCAAACTGACCTCAAAACTCTAAATTGTAAACTTTAAGCCTTTGAAAACTTGTTCTTTTGCAACACTCCAACCTTTTACAAGATTTTCAAAATCTAACTTTTTGACTCAACCAAAAATGATCCAAAACTTTTAGAAAGGGCAAAATAATAATTTTGGTCAAAAATGCCAAAAATCACCTTCAAGGTCATTACACCTTGCTAGGAGGGACTCCTACAAGATCAGTAGAAAACACATCCATAAACTCACGAACCACTAAAATAGACTCAATAGAAGGTGAATCAACACTAATATCAGAAATAAAAGTTGAACGGGATAAGAAATATCTATCAATCAACTTTTGAGGCTTGATAAATGAGATGACCTTGTTAGGATAAGAGCTACATGAACCCTTTCACTCAACCCTTGGCTCACCAAGCATAGCTAAAGTGTCTATCTTAGAAAAATAACAAGAATACCATGATATAGAGATAACTAATCCATACCCAAATGACATCAAAACCTACCATATCAAGACTAATCAAACCCTCCCAAGTATCATAACCCACCAAAGACATAAGATACTTGGGAGGAAAATCCAACTAAAGTATCATAACCCACCAAAGACACAAGTATCAACAATTTGATCTACTACTAAGGGATCTCTTATCAGGGTAAAAGCATATACGGGCACAGACATATAATCAAATAATAAGTCAAACCCAAAGGAGAAGTATGTGGACACATATGAATATGTAGATCCAGGATCAAACAAAACAGATGTAAGTCGATGAAAATTTGGGACGATACCTATAATAATCACATTTGAGGCCTTTGCTTTGCGCCTCTCAAAAAAGTATAGCAGTGGAAACTACAACCCCCACTAGACTGAATTATGCCCTTACCACTCTACTGAACTAACACATTGCTAGAACCCCTACCAGGTTCACAACCACCTCTACCTAAGTGAGCTCGACCATGTCCCTTGACTGATGGTGCTGGACCTTTAGCTGGAGGTGCTGAATCTCTAACTAGTGCTGCAGAATAATTATAGTATGGTACAAAATGATTCTATAAAGGACACTATATAATCATGTGACTAAGATCCTTACAACCATAGCCTATTGTTGTAAAGAACTAGAAGGAACACTATAGTCAACCTTACCTGTCAATCTCTGAATAATAAATAAACTAGAACTACTCCTGAAGTTGGTTGTGTTGCATACATTAGACCCTAATGCTGTGATGAAATACCACTCTGATGGAATCCTCTACTTCCTGAAAATGTTCCAGAATAATGACTAGAAGCTTTGGCCCTTTTGAGATCCCTAAACTCCTCTTGAACCATCAAATCTACCTCCCTGATGGTACTCACAATAGTCTAAAAGAGGCTCCCTCTTGAGCTATCCTGAATACATAGGATCTGATAGAGCAAACCAAGCCTCTCACAAATTTGTAGGCTCTCTCCACCTTAGTAAGAATCAAGGATATAGCGTGGTGAGAAAACTGACAAAATTAGGCCTCATACTCAGCAACGATCATACTACCCTAAGTCAAACTCCAAAATCACATCCGACTCTCATCTCGAATACTCCAAGAAATGAATTGGTCCCAAAAGGCCTATAAGAATACACCTCACTCTATCAGAGGAAATATAACTGGTTGAGATCTCATATATGTCCTCCACCACTCTCTAGTGGTGCCTGAAACTGAAGAGCAACAAATCTGGCACCCCAAGGATCAACTAGTCCCAGGACCTCTAACATCTCGTGGCATAAAGTCAAGAAATCATAAGCATATTCACCCTTACCACCCTAGAACTAGGGCAGTTTTATGTTCCAAAAATGCTTGTTGCTTTGCTAGTTATCATCCACAAGTACTGGCTCATGAGAAATCTATACCATTGCAGGAATCAACGGTCGCTAACCCATTTGAGCAGGAATAATGTGGTCTTGAATAGAAGCTTGTCCATCTGCCCAAGTCTGTGAACCTCCTGGGTACTCCAACATCCTCAACAAAGTATCTTGTCATGATAATGCAACTGCATATTGAGGAGGATTCTGATCTCCTCGAATCTCAAGCTCGGGCTCAGGAGAGATACCCCTCTCATAGTCTCGAGCTAGTGTTACTCCTCCACCCTAGCCCCTATATCGACCTCCAACTCTGCTTATACCTCTGCCCCAAACTAGGGCATCAATAATAATCTCAGGGGCTGCCTCTCCCTTATCAACAATTGATGCTCTAGTCTTGGGCATCTGTCAAAATAACAAGCAACGTTCAGCTCTAACTCAAGAATTCACACACGACTTAATTGAAAGAAGTAAAAAAGAACTTTTGAACAATCTCTACTGCCTCTTAAAGATAAACAATGGACATATCCATGCCGATCCTTGAGACTCTATTCTATTGAGCTTGCATATATGTGAGACCTATGAACTTAGGGCTCTAATACCAACTTTTCACAACTCTAAATTGGGTGGCACTTGCCTTTACCCGCAAAGACAAGTCTATCAAAAAAGGTCACAACCGAATAACACAAGATAATACTGAAACTAAAATGATAATATAAAAATAAAAGGCAAAGATTCAAAGCATAAGGAGCATAATCAAATCTAAAACCATCCCAGAACTTGTGTCACATGTATAGAAAGAAATGATATAAGTCTCATTAGTTTTTATTTCTCAAATAGAATAAAATTAATAAAAAAAAGTCTGATAGTCTAGAGAGTAGGCTGGATCAACAAGCAACTACTTCTCAATCTATCACAACTAGGTTCGAAAGAGAAATGAGAACGTTAACAGGATCCAGACTCACAACCTACACATGAGTGTAAAAACAAGGGTGAGTACTAAAAGTATCCAACTAACAAACCTAATCACAAATAGATAATAAAGAACTAAGCATTCCTTCCATCTCAACCACATACCTTCAAAACTACAAATCTGCACACAAAAGAACCCAGCATACACAATATAAATGATCTATATAATCATAGTCTCATATCACAACATCTCAATAATTTATAAGATCAGAGTCCAGCAATAAATCACAATTAGTATAAATATCATATTTAAAGCAAGAAATGATGCGGAATGAAATGGAATGCCATGATATGCAAGCAACATAATGCAAATGTCAAGTAATCATGATGCATGAATGTCCTGCGATACATATACACTGATATAACCAGATCGGAATCTATAGGGGCCACACATGGATCATGTATCCATTGAAACTATTTACCTTTTACATTTACTTTCACATCTATTCGAAACCATTTCCCTTAGACTTTTCTTTTTATTTTTTTCTAGACGGAACCATTTCCCTTGAGCTTTTCACCATCAATGGGATATCAAGCAAATATATATAATCACATCACAATAATCACTTTCATAAGTATAATAATATGCAAGATATTTACATAAGTCATTTATTCAAGAACCATCAATCATTTTCATTATTCCTTCAACACTTTTATCATCATCGAAATATTACATAATAATCATATCATATCATAGCTCAAGTCTCTCAATAACCTCTTTGTCATCATATTGAGTCAACATTTCACAATCATTTAGTTCAATAATTCCAACAATTGCAAGATTATACAACTAGCTCAACATTACACATAAAGTGCTTCAATAGATACTTTCATATAACATGAGTCTAATCTTAATATCAACATGAACAACTTTTACATCTCAACAATTGACATTACAAGCTCAATTTACAATATCAACTCACAAGTCTTGATCAACAATAAGTAAGCATAAATTCATACATGTCATCACCTCAACAACTCTATTACCTAATCATATCTGCTAAAAATATTTCACTAATCTCCAATTTCACAAAGAAAGAAAAATATCAAGTTCGATTAAACTCAACAAGGCTTAGAATCCACTTGCCTCAAATTAGCCACACAACTAATACATGAGAGAGATTTTTTCTTCCAAATTGAATTCAACACACCATAATCTAGTCAAGAACAAGTTCACAAACACACTCCAAGAAGAGCGACACCAAAATCAAGCAATTAAAAAAAAAAGGCCAAAATCATCCAAAATATCACTACAAAATTGAGGCAAAAAATTAGAAATGTTTAGATGAAAATATTCCTCTCATGACTGAAAATTCATTGGTGAAAACCAATTCAAAAATGGAGTTGAAACAAGAGCATAATTATCATTTTTTAAAAAATCCAAATTCATGAAAAATCCCCAATTTTCTCAATTGAAAACTCAAAAATTGATGTGAAAACCTAGAAATAATTAATGGGTAATGAAGCTGAAAGTTGAAAATACCTTTTTCAGTGAAAGACCTTAGAAAAAATAAAGAAAAATTATCTAGGTCGAGCTCTGAAAGTTTAAAAATAAAGGAAATGTCTAATTTGCATAACCAGGATCTAAAATCCCTCTATGATGTCACTAAAGAAACACCAACAAAAAGTGCAGGATTTATTAAAGTGAAGCTTGGTCTCTTTAGTGAGGCCTCCTTCACTTTAGCGAGGTCATTTTAGCGAGGCCTCCTTCACTTTAGCAAGGTCATTTTAGCGACCAGACACTCGCTAAAGTGAGGCCTGCAACAACACCACAACTCAACAAAATTTCAAAGACTCAAAATCGACCCTCAGGATTCATTTGAAACCCTAAACACAAATCATATATCAAACCCTACTAAATTTGACATTCTTGACTAAATGAAATCATCAAAATTTGGATTTGAGGTCTTCTTTACTTGGAATCCAATTTGGTACCATTAAACTAACTTCGACCACTTGAAATATCGTAACGTTATCAGAGCGCCTAAAAATTAACACAAAGCTATTTCTAGCACTAAAATCACCTTTCAAGACTAATGGAATGATTAAAAATTCAATCTGAGTATCGAAACTCGAAGCGTTGATCAAAGTCAAACCAAACTCAAACTTTAACTAAAGTTCCAACTCCGAATCTAAAATTCACATAACAATCCCAAATCTAATTTTGATAACTATTCTAGGACAATTTTCACATTCCAAAATTGATGAAATTGACAAAATTCTATTTTGATACTCAAATCTCTAAATGTCTCAAAATTTCAAAATCATACAACTTAGACCTTCAAAAATTTAATCTTTAGCAAAAATCTCAACTTTTAATTTTTTTTTAAAAGCTTACTTTTAAATTCAATCAAACGCGACTTAGGGCTGCTATCTAAAAGAGTAAAATGATTATTTTATTAAAAATATAAAAATAACCTTTGGAATCATTACAGTTGGATGTTCCTCGCTTTCCTTGTGGCTAGTTGTCTTGATAGTACACACTTGATTGGTAAGCCCTCATGCTCCAAGGGTTACCCATTGAATTTATGATTCTATTGCTTGCTTCATTTTGAGATATTTTCTTTTCATTGAGGGTAAGCTAGGGGCATGTGTAAGAGTCTATGTCATCTCCCTTAGACTTTATTTCTTTCTTTCTATTAGATGATTATTTGAGACTTACATCCACTTACTTCTAGTATGTTGATTGAATGATACTTTATATGTTTTGTAAATGCTCATGTATGATATGTATGATGACTTAGTTGGAGTCCATTGGGGTTATGATCACCATGTCATGCCTATGCATGCCTAGCTTGGATTGTGACAAATAGGACAAAGGAATTCTAGACCTACATTATAAAATAAGGTAATCAAAGAAGTATGTGTTATTACTTTGACTGTACTGAGTATATGAGCAATGCATGAATTTTACACGACATAAAATAGCAAGTGTGTGAGTCTTGAGATGCAAGACCATAATAATATAGGCATGAGATAAAACAAGAGATAAGGCATACATAAAATCATATGGTCATAGCATTAATTATAGTAAAACATCAAAAGTGACATAATCACTTTAGGTGGGATATCAACCTTAACCGACAATAACATCATGCGAGCTATAACATGGAACCCAATATAACTCCCACATCAAGAAGTGAGAGGCTACTTTGACAAGGTAGACTCCGTGATGGTACATTCATTCAATATCATGATTATGAACTATATGTGAATCCACTAGTTAAGCCTATAGGCAAATCTGTGGTGGGACATAATTTTAGACAAGAGGTTGCTCCTATGATTTCTTGAGAAAGATAATCTTAACATCTTTGGGACCGAATCTCCACTCAAGCCTTCTTGGAGCTAAGTCAAATCCCAACAGAATAGTAAAATCATAGTGCATCAAATTAATAAAAAATATACATAACTTGGGTCATTAAAACCTTTATTTATATAAAATAGCTCATTAAAACCCTTGGTGATTCAATCAATGTGAGAATTATCCTTATTACATTTAGAATCTATAACTAGGTGAGAAAATCCTTTCATCAATATTCATTCATTTAGGACTTTCATAAATCATAATTAAGAATTTTCCTTAAAACTTGAGTGAAGTCCTTCTTCATTCATGATAATAGTTCATAATAGGCTAAAGTAATTTTCATGGTTCCATCTCAAATCATTCTTAAAACATGTAATTTAATAAAATCATCAATTGAAATCATAATTGTAGGAATCAACATTAATGTTCATGACCCTAGAAAATCTCATAGAAAATTCACTTTCTAAATCATTCAACCCATGTAATTAATAATAATTCATGCACAATTAAGTCAATAAACATTAATTAAAGTTTAATTCATGCAATTAAAAGAGAATCCATCAAAACTATAAAATTTCATGATTAAAATTGATTGACAAATTAAAAATCTTCTGGGCTCCATCGATGGAAGATACCCATGAATGACTACCCACATACCTTGACCTAATTGCTTGAGAAAATTGAAGCAACCTTGAAAGCTGATAAAGAAATTGGAAGAAATCCTTGTTTGGTCTTCAATGAAGGTATGGAGAGAATTTCTAAAGAGAGAATTTTTTAATTGGGGTGGAATTGAAAGAATGAGAGGTTGGATAGGTAAAAATCCTTAAATTGTCATCCAAAATTAGTTAAAACGTCATAGTATAGGGACTAGGGAGATAGAAATGTCTAGAATGCCCTTAAAATAAAAACTACGAATAGACAAAAATTGACACGCCACAAGAGGGTACCCTAGGCATGACCGACACTCAAAAATTATTTTTGGTTTCCAAATGAACCACTTGACCTGATTATTTAGTTAATTAGCAGAAGACTTGGTGAAACCAAAAGAAGGTATTCAAGTGGACAGTTAAATCATCATGTGAAATAGTTTTCAAATATAATTCTTACTAAAATAAGTCAATGCTTCAATTTAAAGAAATAATAATGATTTTCTTCTCTCCTCATTACTAAATGAATCAGAAGAGAAATAAAAAGTGCCTTCGAGAATTCTGCACATCATCAATGAAATTCAAAAATTAGTTGCAGAGCATATATTTGAAATCTCATTGTATGCGAGAAGATAATAGACTTGTTAATAAATTGGCATATATGAGCCATAATTTTGAGACAATCAATGTCTTCAACTCTCAAGACGAACTTCCTAATCAAGTAAAGGGGCTAGTGAATATAGACAAATGAGACATACACTCTTTCACGCTAAAAAAGGACAAACCATCCCATATCATCTATGATCCTCCATAGGTTTTGGTTATAACCTCATTTTTGGCTAAGTTTATAATAGTAAACTCCCCTCAATGACCAGGTACAAAGTTTAGTATGCCAAACTCAAACTTGTAAGTTTTTGCACATCAATGATCAATGGAGTTTTATTTTTTTTAAAATAATAATAGTTTTCAAAATTGACTCTGAAAGTAAGATAAACTCCATTCTAACTCTATTTGACATAGTCTATGAAGCCTCTATCAACTTATAAAAAGGTGTCAAGATTGGTCCAAAGCTACCTCAAGACAATGAAAAGACATAAATTGAATAAAAAGATCCATCTAAGTACAACACTACAAAAAATAGTTTCATCCATCACTAAACAACATATTCATCACTATTTTGATTTACCAATGTAATGGTGACGAAATATCATCCATCGATATTATGTGCATAGGTAATCATTTAGTGACAAAAAAATTAAATTCATCGTCGCTTTAATAATGAGTCCACAGAGAATTATATTCAATTGCCAAGATTAGCTACAAATAAATCAGTCATTGCATTAGGAGTTTTCGTCGATAAATGCAAATTGTATAATCATGTTTAGAGTATCCTCTATGATAATATTTAAACAAAAAATGTAAAAATAATTGCAACAATGATATTTTTTAGAACAAAACTAACTAATGAGAGACTGGAGAACCACAATCATCATTAGAAATCGATGCATGAACCTCAATAATATTAATAGTAGTAGTAGAAGCAGGAATTGGAGGTGCCATAGATAATAGTTGCTCGATAGGAGTGTCAGATTGAGATGAGGGTAAAGAAATCAATCTATGGGCATTCTCATCAAGTACAGAAAGCAATTGATCAATTAGTGACGAAATCAATTGCTTTGCTAACTTATCCATATTTGTCAAAGCTATTTGTGTATTCAAAGATGATATTGACACTGAAGCATCAAATCTAGAAGAGACACGAATATTAGGCCCATGAAATAATTTTTTTTGAGATTCAAGATCATATATTTTTTTTTCACCGACCTTAGCTTGGTAAAATGCTTGAAACTAATCAATATTAGATTGAGACTATGTCTGATTCTGTAATATTTCTTGATATTTCCTGCAAAAAAAGAGTGGTAATTAGTAAATTTATTAATAGCAATAATCTTTCTTCAAAATCTACATAATGTAAATGAGGAACTAAATAAATTATGGTACCCCATCGTAAAGCATAAAACTCATGTCCTTTATAATATACAAATGCAAAATAACTCAATTCAAGTATAACAAATTAAACACCATCTGATGTACAAAATCATCAAAGTAGTTTACACTATTTATTAGGCAATAATTTGTCACCTGATAAAATGATACTAACTAACTTGTTATAATTTGCTCATGAGAATAGGTCAACCGAGCAAACATGATATGGAAACATGGAGTGTAAAAATAGAAATGGATCTAGTATTTTCAGCATTAAGTTTATTTTGACAAAGAATCCTCAAATAATACTTGTCTAGAATTGGTGTCGAAAAGCAACAACAAAAGGCAAGCAACTATAGAATTAAACAACTCGAATGTCAGTCATCTACAAAACTCTCTCAATACCTATGTTCCCATGATAAATTATCAGTTTAATTTAATTTGTCTCATCTTCAACTAATGTAACTCCAATGGTTCATTGATAAATTAAATCCAACTCTCTAGCCATTTACGATATGACACTAATGATTTCTAGAAGCTTTAGATGTAGGTATGTAAGTAGAGTTTTATGTGAAAATTATGTAACTACTCAATATTTTTCACTCGTGATATCAAGAGCACTATATTTTTTAGTTTTCATATTAATGTATTGATTCCAACCAACTCTATTCTTTTAAAAGGATAATTAGTCGTTGCAACCACATTCGGTTAAACATAAGAAAATAAAATGAAAGTAACAAGGTAATAGTGCAAAGTCTAAAGAAGCCAAAAATAACAATAAGATATAATATAATGAAGTTGCATGCATCTGTAGTATTACTGTTGCTATCATCAGTTGGAGTACTTACGACATTGGGTAAAAATACTTACGAATTAATGTAGTATCTACTAGACTATAGGAAGTAGTAAACAATACAAAATGCTGTTGGACTATCTAATTTTGGGAGGAGGAGTTACTGCATAAAAATTAACTCATCAAATTTGACAACTTGATAATATTGGAAAACAATTAGCAAGATGACAACTTGAGTAATGATTCAAATGACCCTAAAAATACCTTATCACTTGTTAAAATTGAACGTGAAAAAGCTACATGATAGGATAAAATGAGTTAACAAAATAAAATTAACATGTCAAGTGGCTACAACACCATTCCCCCTTTAGCAACCAATGATAAGCAGTACCATCAAAGACTTTAATACTTTTAGGATTGATATAAGCGAGTTCAGTCAGGTGAAGATAACAACATGGGATGTAAGGGGTTTCAATACCTTTTTAAGCATAAATAAAGTAAATATAATTATAGAGCATTAGACTTATATGCGCGATTTATGCTCACTCACTAATAAAAGATTTTTCATCATGATCATGTGTATGGACATGCAAATGAATCTCACTTGGTATTGGATCATGATCCTTTTCAATAGTCTATATATGAAAACAAATACTTTTTCTAGTTCTACTTAAAAATTTACATTGAAAGCGCTAATAACCAACTGAATAACTAAAACAAAGATCAACAAAATTACCAAACAAGCCACTTTGCAATCTAGGAGATATATTTCTTTATAAAAGTCAATTAAATTTTTTTTATGATATCGTTGATGAATATGTAAATGTCATGAACACCTATCTCACACTGTAATGACCTGGTTGGTCATTTTTTTAGACTATTTATAAAAATTACTATTTTGCCCTTTCATAAGTTGTTTTGGACATATTTTGAGCTATTTGTATTGTTGGAATAGAGATCCTATTGATTTTAAAGTGAAAAATATGAGATTTTGATATTTTTGGAAGCTTAAGTTGTTAAAAAAGTGAGTTTTTGTACCACTATGAGTTTTGAGTATTAGATCATAAAACCATCGATCCCTTAGCTCCAAAACATCAAAACTGATCTAGGAGAAGTTACAAAATTGAATTCAGTGTTAAAATGAAGATTTTGGATGCAGAGTTGCATTTTTAGTTATTTTCGGAGCTAAAGTTTGACTTTGGTTAACATTCAGAGTTCGAAAGATCAAATTAAAATTTCAAAAGTTTCACTAGTTGTGGATGGTGAAACTAATGCTAGAAATGGTCTCTTCCTAATTTTTAGAGTTTTTTAGGATAGTTTTGGTATTTTGAGTTCTTAACTAGTTTATCGAAGTCGCATTGGTAACTATATTGAGGAGACCTCATAATTGAATTCTCATAATTTTGTTGAGTTTAGATCATCGTTTCTAATATGAATGCATGTCTGGTTTATGAAATTTGGATTCTGAATGAATCCCGAGGATCCGTTCCATGAATTTGCAATAACTGTGTTTTGCTATATTTGGTGCAACATACTTTCTTCTCTGCGTTTATGAAGAAGCATCCGCATTTGCAGAGGTATATGAATTTCTTATTCGCGTTCACAATAGGACATCCGCATTCGCGGAGGTCAGCTTGGTGGGCCCTCATCCACGTTCGTGGAGCTTCTGTAAAGCTTCCTCTCTGCATTCGCAGACATAACCTCATATTCACAGAGTATTATGTTGTCTGAGTCAGTTTTAATTTGCAAGAACACCATTTTTACTCCATTTTCAATATTTCAAGCTTTCTGAGGCAATATTTTATGAAGCTTTTTGTGGAGATCTTTTGGGTAAGTGTTTCTATCATTATTTTAATTAATTTTCATGACTTTTATCTTGATTTTTTCTTGAATTTCATGATTTTTGTTATTTAAAATTGGGAATTTTAAGTCTATGAATTAGAAACTTTAATTGATGATTTCTCCTTCATCTTGAACTCAATTTTGGTGAAATTTTCACCCATGAATTTCTTTTTTCACGTATAATCTTAGTTTCAAGTCAATTTCCAGATTTGAGAATTTTGATTTTTAGCCCTAATTTGACCATTTTTCTCCCAAGCCTAATTCGTACCAATATGAGCATCAAAATTCATCTCTTGACGCGTACTATCTATTTTTGATATACATTTGTTGATTCAGAGATTATTTTAAGGCTTGGATTGATCAAAATCTTGGTGCGATTGAGGTTTTGACATCAATGTAGGTTCAGTTAACCTTTTTGGGACTATATTTGAGTTATTGGACATGTTTATGTGGTAGTTGTAAGATTTAGATTGTTCATGAGTATTTGGATCGATATGATGAAATTTTGGTAAAGATGCATATTAGGTATGTTAGAATTAAAGTAAATTGTGACTTTATTGGTAAACTAGGTTGTAACCTTGAGATTTGAGACAGTTTGAATATTATTGTGATAATATGTGACTTGTGACTTCATTTGAAAAGTTTTGTGGTAATTTGATAATACTTGAGATATTTCCGGGAAATATATATATATTTTGGGACGTGTGAGGTCAGGTATCATTAGTACACTTAACTATTAGTGGAAATATGATGATTGAGACATGATGGTGGTTTGTGGTATCAGTTATGGAACTTGTTACTATTCTCCATGATTCTATTATAGTTATCTATTGGTATTCTTATCATGCTGCTATTATTTATCTTGATTGTACCATTGACATACATTCATCCCATATTGTATTTACCACCCCTTGACCGCGGGCAGGTGGCAAGGATTGAAACACCGTACCATATTTTTATAGAATTCCTTGACCACAGGTAGGTGGCAAGGATGAGATGTATCACTTTTGAGATATTGTATCACCTTTTATAAAACCCCTTGACCGTGGGTAGGTGGCAAGGCAGAGATTGCATCACTTTTCAGACCCAGGTTATGATATTGAGAAACTTGAGAGATTTCAGTACATGGTCTGTGAGGCCCCCTGATTCTATCTGGTAGCTTTAGCTCGAAAGATGTGTACACCAGTTGTGCGACAGTCATGATTCGACCCTATGTATTACATACATACATCTCATTTGCATTGCATCTGTGATTGTATTTACAACTTTTTTTGTTGTTACAATTGTGTATATCTATATTATATTGTGCACTAAGCCCCTTTGTTGCAAGTGACAGGATTCTTCATTATTACATACTTGTTCGGTTTCTCTTACCCAGTCGGTTGAACCTACTAGGTACATTTTGGTGTACTCACGCCTACTTTATTTTCTTCCTGTAGATCGATCATAGGGATCCCTACAGAGTAGTTGATCTCATTCTACCAGAGTTTTCTTCCATCTATCCCAGATTCTAGCGGCGCAGCTCAGACTTCGAGTCATCGTGGATCTATTGAGACTTCCTTTTATTGCTTTCTTTTCTAGACTTTTTATATGACATTTTTAGATATCTTTGTATTTACTTATTCGTACTACTTTAGATGCTCTTGTACTTGTGAGTCCAAGTTTTAAAATTTTGAATTAAGTATTGTGGTTATTTTTTCACTTAGTTTTACTTTTCTTTAGTCGCAATTCGATTTTGGGTCGTGACACACACAATTAACTTTGAGCCTTTTTCAACAAAGATATATGTTTCTTACTTGTATAATAAACTTCAAAAATTTTAAAAAAAACTTGAAAACATAGTTATACATAGCAGACACATAAGTACAACTTATTTGTATATATTATAGGCTTACACATAGTGGAACATGTATTTGAGATCTGAATAAATATACTAGTAGGTAGCTAAGCGTAGACACATAAATTTTATTGGGTTAAATTCATACACAATTTGGATTAAATCCCTATTCATTTGGGTTGAATAATTAATTTGGGATTTAAAAAATAGATAAAGCCCATTTTATTAAGTTCAAGTCTAAGGTCCATCTCACTTTGAAACCCAAATTCATGCCACGTGTCATGGTGACGAAGCATCCAAGACCAACATGATGATGTCACTTTTCCAAATGATGTGATAATCTTAGCCAAATTCAAGAACCAACCACATTTCACCAAGTGTCAAAATAGCATCTTTAGGCCAATCACAAGCAACCTTGTCCATCCCCTACAACTATAACTAGGGGATAGACATGACATTCTACAGAACACTTGAGCAAGCAGTGGAACAAGTATTATGGAAAGCTACAACATCTGCTATACATTTCTTTCAAGGAGTGATTGACAAGTTCTTCTCAGAGATCTTCTCGAAGAACAAAAGTTTTCGGCGATTGAAATACATCTCTAAGAGATCTAAATCATCCAACAATTTGAGAAATATGCTACTAAAAGCCCTCGGGTCTTTGAGAAGTTTAGGAGAAAGAATCAAGAGAGTAACAAAATTGTACTCACAGTATTTATCAATAAAAAGAAATATTACATCTTTCTTTTATTTATTTTTGGTTGCATTTAATTTTCGACGCCTTTGAAATTTTGTTGCAAACAAATTTTGTCACACCTAGTGGGAACAATTCTACTCTTCTTCTTTTTCTCTTATAAATCAGAAACTACAAATTCAACTACTGCAATGGCCTTTAGGAAGACCAGTTATGTTTCAGGCAAGGACTCTGTTGTCGTGTCTGCTGATCTCAGTCATATTGGTCCAATTACTTGAAGCAAGTTCAAGATTTATAGCTTAGATGGATCTGAATACTTCACTTCTTTGGAGATGGTAAAAAATAGCAACTCTCAGACGACAGTCGTAACTGCACTCCCCGAGGACAACCTCACATCTGTGTTCTTCTGAGAACTTTCTCAAATTGGTTCCAACTTTGGTGAATTTGATGATTCAATGGATTCTCCAATTTCAGTGAATGTCAATGCCTTGATGGCTGACTCAACATGAAAAGATTGCAATAATGGATAAACTATTGAAGCCTTGAAGAAATCCGTTAATGATAAAAATCTTCATATTGCTCAACTTATGAACAAGTTGGAGGCCTTCACTCTTGGAGAATCAAGTTACGTCCCCACCAGTCCACCTGGCTTCAATCTATAAAACAAAGACATTGAGGAATCTCTAGCTAAGTCTAAATTTCAAAAGGAGAAACAATCAGTTTTAGTTGCAGCGTTATCTGTCTAGCAGTTGCATGACATGATAAAAAATATCATTAGGGCTCAATATGGGGGAACACCACAAAGTTCATTGTATTACTCCAAGTATATACTAGATGAATTGATGGTCTATCTATGCCAATGAACTATCAACCACCAAAGCTTCAACAATTTGATGACAAAGGAAATCCAAGGCAACATATCGCTCACTTTGTTGAAACTTGTAGCAATGCTAGAACACATGGTGACCTTTTGGTGAAATAATTTGTTCGTTCACTAAAAGGAAATGCATTCGACTGGTATATCGACCTAGAACATGAGTTTATTAATAGTTAGGAGAAACTCAAGAAAGATTTCCTCAATTTTTTTATAGTACTTGTCGAACTGTAAGCATGATAGAGTTAACCAACACTAAGCAAAGAAAGGATGACCCCGTGGTTGATTATATCAATTATTGGAGGTCATTGAGTTTGGGCCGTAAAGATCTCCTTTATGAAATATTTTCTGTGGAAATGTGCATTCAAGGTATGTATTGGGGGCTTCTATACATACTATAAGGAATCAAACCACAGACTTTTGAAGAACTTGCTACACGAGCAGATGACATGGAGTTGAGCATTGCAAGTCATAGGAAGGCATCTCCTTTTGTTGATCTGACGAAAGAAAAGAAGGATTTCAAGAAAGGTATGGCCTCAAAGATCAAAACTAAAGAATCTATGATAGTGAAAGCCACTTCTGTCAAGCGCTCAACTAAGAAAAAGTGAAAGAGGAGGAAGCTTCAAGTCAATATTCAAAGGATGAGAAGCATTGTCCAACTTTAAAGGAGTTAGAGGCGAAAGTTTATGCATTTCCAGATTTAGATGTACCTATTTATGAATTACTAACCAAGAAAATCATTGATCTTCCTGAATCAAAGAGGCCCAAAGAAATCAATAAGGTGAATGATCCAAAATACTGCAAGTTCCATCGTATTATTGGCCATCCGATAAGTAAATACTTTATTCTAAAGAAAAATATCTTGGCATTGATAAGTGAAGGAAAAGTCATCATTGATATAGATGAAACAGTGGAGGTAAATCATGCTAGTGTGACACCCCACCAAAAGAAGTGCTCGAGATCGCAAAATATGCCAAACACCATCTGTTTGCAATTTGGGAGTCTCACACCTATTGAAGTTGATGTTTTAAGAAATGTTCTCAAAGATCCACTAGAAATCGACAACAACCACAAAGGAATTAAAGATGACAGTTGGACACTGGTTACTCATAAGAAGAGAAGACATCAATTAGCTCTTAGGATATGTCTTACTAAGACAAGGGCAATAAGGAGTAATGTGAATCAATTAGAACCATTAAAAACATCAAATCTTATAGCCAAAATATCAATGGTTCTTTATCACAGAACGTACGAAATCGTATTACACTATTTGAATTCTTTCTAGAAAAATTCTTTTGCGGCAGTCAAACTAGTGCTACACATGTTGTTTTGAGGACAGATGAAGCAAAGCAAAGCAAAGCAAAGCAAAGATGAGTGCAATTTGGAAATAATACAGGAACATCATACTAATGAAAAATTTGCCTCATGTTATGCAATGATTACCTTCATTAACGGTGACTTGTTGTTAGGTTCTAAGATACATAACAGACCTTTGTTCGTTGTAGGATCCATTCAAGAACAATGTCTCAATCGCATACTAATTGATGGTGGTTCAACAATCAATATTATGCCAAAGGTTATTCTTAAAAGGCTTGGGATCTCTGTTGATGAATTGGACAAAAGTAATCTAACGATCCAAGATTTTAATCAAGGAGGACAACAATCCATATGAAGATTCAATTAGGATTGTCCATTGGTGACATGAAGTCAAACACTTTGATTCATGTTATAGATGCCAAAACATCTTACTACTTATTGCTCGGACGTCCTTGGATTCATAAAAATGGAGTAGTGTCATCTACTTTGAATCAATTCATGAAGTATATGAAAGATGGTGAAGTAGTCAAAATTAAAAGGGACATCAAACCTTTCACCAAAACAGAGTCATACTTTGTAGATGCAAAATTCTATTTAGATTCTAAAATCTCAAATGTGAAAAATCCACTCAGGATGGCTTAACTAATATCAAAGAGAAAGAAGTTCATTAGGGCCTGTTAAAATGTTTAAGGAGAGAACTAAATAAGTCTCTACCAAACTCACACTATCTAAAGGAGACATGCAAACTCATGTTGATAATGAGCAACCAATGTTTTGTTACATTCCACGTGAGCATAAAAAAAAGGGGCAACCCTTATTAGAGGAATGCATTCAACAAGTTCAACCTTCAAGGAATGATGTGAGACACACAATGTTTCAAGATTTGAAGGAGAAAATGATTGTCCCAATTGCACAAGTTCCATCTATCACTTTGGAGTCTTCTAAAGACAATTCCCAAGTTAGTAAGATAGAAGGGCACTTTGATCAAAAGGTCTTCAAACTATTTCAAAAATTAGGTTATGACTTCTCAAATCCATCAAGGTTGGGGTAGCACAAAGATGAAGTCACTGGTGAAAAGATACATGGGCTCACGAAGTCTCAAATAAGGCTGAGAAAATAAGGGTATTATGTTGCCACTCCTCGGTTTGGATTGGGATTCAACTTGTCAAAATCTCTTAGAATTTCATCTAAGAAGGGAAAGAAAGTATCTTCATCACACCAAACCTCGATAGAAAAAACCAAGGAATCTAAGGATGGTAAAACACCACAAAGGACTTCTACATTTGAACACATAGGAAGATTGACACCTCGTGTCTCCATATTTAAAAGATTGGGTAGTAAGGATGAAAGTGAATCCTCCAAACAAGTGGAAGGAGATGCTAACACATCCAAAACCTTCATATTCCATTGCTTGGGGATCAAAAGGAAATCTTCATCAGGAAAAAGGCAATGGGAACATAAAGAGCATGATTTCTGTGAAGTGATTGATAATAAAGAAATTCATAGTATTTTCCATCACATATAAAAAGAAAGGTTGTATTGTCAATTACAACAGATGGTTCATTGAAGGTTAAAAGAAGAACCATTGTTGTCACTAATATATTTCATAGAGATACGAAGGAGCAAGAAAAATCTATCATAATTTTTGAAGAAAGTAAGAGGGAGGATTCAAATCTAGTAGAAGCATCCTATCATATAACAGTAGAAGAAAGTCCACATCTTGACGATGTGGATGATGAGGTCCAAGAGGCTCCCCCTCAACTAGAGGATGACATAAAATCAGCCATATATGATCTCAAGGAACTAAATCTAGGTACTCTAGAAGATCTGCGCCCAACCTTAATTAGTACACTTCTGACACCGCAAGAAGAGAGGAAATACTTTAAGTTATTGGTTGAGTACAAAGATGTATTTTTTTGGTCATCTAGAGAAATGTCAGGGCTTAGTCCCAAGGTAGCTATTCATTATCTAGGGCTCACAAATGGAACACATCCCACAAAGCAACCACAATGAGTGTTTCGCCCTAAGTTGGTAACACAAATTGAAGTAGAGGTCAATAAACTTATATAAGCTAGGTTTATCGAGAAGTGAAGTACCAATTATGGATCTCAAATATTTTACCTGTCAAGAAGAAAAATGGTCAAATATGTGTCTGTATTGATTTTTGAGATTTGAACAAAGCATGTCCAAAAGATGACTTTCTGCATCCAATCATTGAGCTCGTGGTTGATGCTACAATTGAGCTTGTAGCTATGTCATTTTTGGATGGGTCTTCTGGATATAATCAAATCAGAATGTACTGCCTTCCAAACTCCAAAAGGAATTTATTACTATAAGGTGATGCCTTTTAATCTGAAGAATGCATGTGCCACCTACCAACGTGCAATGCAATATATTTTTGATGACATGCTTCACAAAAGGGTGGAATGTTATGTTGATTATTTGGTGGTAAAGAATCTTGAAGATCTTTGAATTATTTTTAAGAGGTTAAGGAAGTTTGACTTGAAGATGAACCCACTCAAATGTGTATTTGGAGTTACCTCAAGAAAGTTTCTTGGCTTCGTTGTGCGTCACTGTGGAATTGAAGTTGATCCTGCAAAGATTGATGCTATTCAAAAAATGCCTGAGCCAAAGAACTTGATAGACCTCCGTAGTCTACAAGGAATTTTGGCATTCATTGGAAGATTTGCCTCCAACTTAGTTGGAAAATGCCAACCCTTCAACCATTTAATGAAGAAAGATTCCCCCTTCAACTGGGACTAATCGTGCTAGAAGGCCTTTGAAAACATTAAAAGTTACTTGTTAAATCCAACTGTATTAGGGGCACCAATTCCTAGGAGGTCATTGATACTTTATATTGCATCACAAGAACGATCACTTGGGGCACTTCTTGCTCAAGAGAATGAAGCTAAGAAAGAACAAGAACTGTACTATCTAAGTCAAACCTTAATAGGAGTTGAGGTGAACTATACACCCATTAAGAAGATATGCTTAGCATTTCTATATGCGATAAAGAACCTAAGACATTATTTTGAAGCATATACCATCAAGATAATTTCTCGAGCTAATCCTGTGAAGTTTGTAATGACTCTACCAGTTCTCTCAGGATGTCTAGAAAGATGGACTAAATTGTTTAATCAATATGAGATCATATACACACCTCAAAAGGCTGTGAAGGGGAAAGCACTTGCTAATTTCCTTGATGATCATCCTCTTCTAGGGAAATGGGAAACTTCAGATGAACTTCCTGATGAAGATGCATTGTTTATGGAGGAACTACCGACATGGATGATGTTCTTTGATAGATCTGCACGTCGATATGGTGTAAGGGCAGGAGTAGTGTAGATATCTCCAGAAAGACTAATCTTGCCATTTTCGTTTGTTCTAGGTAAAAATGTTTCAATAATGCTGCAGAGTACCAAGATTTGATTGTGGGCCTTGAAATGGCATCTGATATGAAGATTCCACAATTAGATATTTACGGTGACTCTCAGTTGATCATCAATAAACTGTTAGGAAATTACGAAGTAAAGAAGGAAGATCTTTTGCCATATCACCAATACATTATTTTGTTGCTTGAAAGATTTGACCAAGTGCCCTTAAACCATGTCCCAAGAGAAGAAAATCGTATGGAAGATTCTTTGACTAACTTGGCCACAACAATGACACTTGGAGAGAATGATACAACAAGGGTGCATGCATGTCATCGATGGGTTACTCCTGGTGGCCTTGATGTCCAAATCAATGAACGCTACAATACATCTATTCGAGTGGTTAAAGAAGAAGATTGGAGGAAACCATTGATCGAGTATCTCAAACATGGAAGGCTACCCGAGGATCCAAGAAAAAAAGCAGACATAAATGAAAGGCACCACAAATTATCTTTCACCAGGGAGCATTATTTCGGCGCTCTTATGAGGGACTATTCTTGTGATGTCTTGACAAAGAAGAAGCTCAACAAATAATGGAGGAAGCACATTCTGGTACATGTGAAGGACACCAATCAGGGCCTAAACTTTATTTTCGCATAAATAGGGTGGGCTACTATTGGCCAACAATGGTGATGGACTGCTTAGAACACGTCAAAAGGTGTCAAGCATGTCAGTTTCATGCTAAATTACATCCATCAATCTCTTGAGATTCTTTATCCAACTATAGCCTCATGGCCTTTTGATGCATGGGGATTTGATGTTGTAGGACTTCTTCCAAAGTCGTCAAAAGGGAAAATGTACATCTTGGCTGCCACTAACTATTTCTCAGGATGGGCTAAAGCCCTGCCATTAAAAGAGATAAAGAAGGAAAATGTTGTTAATTTTATTAAATCAAACATAATTTTCAGATATGGCATACAAAGATGTATAGTTACTGATAATGGAATACCTTTTAACAATAAACTCATGAGAAGTTTGTGTGAGAAGTTCAATTTTAAGCAACATAAGTCTTCAATGTACAATGCACCTGCCATTGATCTTGCTGAAGCTTTTAACAAGACACTTGGTAACTTGTTGAAGAAAGTAGTTGCAAAGAATAAAAAGGATTGGCATGAGAGAACTAAAGAAGCTTTATGGGCATATCGCACAATCTTTAGAACTCCCACGCAAGTTACTCTGTATTCATTGGTGTATGGCGTGGAAGCAATCCTTCCATTTGAGAAGCAAATTCTATCATTGCTAATAGCAATCCAAGAAGAACTCACAACTGAAAACATTGCTCAACTTCGTCTAGCAGAGTTGGAGGCATTGTACGAGAAGAGATTGGAAGCACAACAAAGATTGGAGTGTTATCAAGCTCGACTTACAAGAACCTTCAACAAGAAGGTGCGACCAAGATTATTTCAAGTGGTAAACCTGGTCCTAGCGGTACGAAGACCCATAATCCTTAACAAACGCATCAGTGACAAATTCACTTCAAAATGAAATGGGCCATATATTGTGAAAGAAGCATATTTAAGTGGTGCTTATAAAATTGTCAACCAAAATGGCATACGAATGGATCCAATCAATGACAAGTTTCTGAAGCACTACTTTCCATGAAGGTCACCGGTGCTTCTCGACGCATGAGCCTAAACTGCATGTTACTCCTGGCTCGCAAGAGTATAAACTATGTACAGTAAAAAAAAATTAAAAAATTTAAATAAAAAGTAAAATTTTATTTTTAAAAAAAGAAGGTAAAAACAGACCCATCCTCCTAAACTACGTTATGACTTGATCCTCTTCATCGAGGTACGTAGGGAGCTTGGAGTACTTACTCTAAGTCCAGTCACATGAGTTTAAAAAAGAAAAAGATGGAGTGGTTTGTAGCATGTCTAATCATCACAATATGCTTTTGAAGTGCCATATCTATATAAAAGCATGAAAAGTCTTACATATGTTGTAGTTCTTGAATTCTTTTTCGCAACAAAAGAAGCAACTCGTGATTCAGATATGCCTACGTCGAGTTATGAATTTACTATTAAGGGCACTCAAAGTTGGGAAACAAATATCACATTTGAAATCTTAGCATACGAAAGACTGTTGAAATCTACAATATTTGGATCAGGGAACTTGAAGTTCAATTTAAGTTCTTGTCGCAGTATAGGGACAATTTTGTGTAACGCATTGAAGCTTCAAAAAGTTACTCAAAATTAGGGGCATCTTTACCCAAGATGTCAAACTAAAAATACCTTTTGAATTAAAGGTTTACTCATTTGTGTAGTATATTTGCAAAGATCCTAATTTGAACACTCCAAGCTCAAGAGATATTTTTTTTAAGATGTGAAATTGACATTCAAGGCACATAGTCAATTTTAAAAACACAATTCTCGTCACTTAGGAATGAATTTTATTGTGAATTTCACACATTGTTTCTCTTATTCCTTTCTCTGCAACAAAAAAAGAACTTGAGTCGACTTTGAAAATATATTTGTACAAATCCAGAGACTCTTTGGCCGTGATTTTTATATATGTTGTATTCCTGCGAGTTACGCTTCTAATGGAACAAGAATCTCGTCATTTTGATGCTCCTACATCGAGTTTTTAATTTTCTACCGCAGGTGCACAAAGCTGAAAAGTTTTACGAGGTAGAACTTGAACCAACTTTGAAACTATATCCGTACAAATCCATCTGTTTTTTGGCCTTAATTTTTACATATGTTGTACTCCTGCTACTTATGCTCCAATGGAACAAGAATCTTGTCATTTTGATGCTCCTACATCGAGTTATTAATTTTCTACCACAAGTTCTCAAAGCTGAAAAGTTGCGTGAGGCAGAACTTAAGTCGACTTTCAAAATATATATGTATAAATCTTGAGATATTTTAATCTTTATTTTTAAATATTTTGTACTCCTGCAAGTTTTTCTTCCAATGGAATAAGAATCTCATTATTTTGATGTTCCTACATTGAGTTGTAATTTTTTATCACAGGTGCTTAAAGCTGAAAAGTTACGCAAGGCAGAACTTGAGTCGACTTTGAAAATATATATGTATAAATCTACAGATCTTTTGATTGTGATTTTTACATATATGATATTTTTATGAGTAATAATTCCAAGAAAATACGAATCTCATTATTTTGGTGCTTCTACATCGAGTTATTGATTTTCTACAATGGATGCTCAAGGCTGAAAAGTTGTATAAGAAATGTCAAAATATGAGGGTCGGAATGATTGAAAATAAATATAAAGTGAACAAAAAAAGACATTTAAGAGAAACATGCCACTTTTATTCCATCAAAAGAGGATTGTCACTACACCATTCAAAAGAACAGAGAGAAAAAAAAAGAAATTAAGAACATTCATATGCAGAACAAAAATTAAGAAAAAAACGTATAGCTAAGGATTTGGTGGCAACTAGCTTCAGCATCCTCCTTTATCTTAGCTAGTTCGTTTATTTCTGTTTTTGAGAAGGGACTGATTTTCTCAAGGGCATGAATCTGCTCTTCATTATTGGTGATCCTTTCTTGATTTTTAGATAGTATTTGTTGAATCTCCTCAATAAGTGAGATGGTCTTTTTCTTCTTTGAACTCTAGGCCTCTATCTCTTTTTCAGCTTTTTCAAGAACCTTTTGAAGCTCTCTCAGATGCGTTTCCACCTTGATTTTCTCTTCATTCACAATCTGAAGGCATTATTGTGCATTGAAAAGTAACTCTTGATGAGAATCTTTAGTTATCTTCTGAGAGGTAGATGATCTCGCCACATGGTAATCTCTATGTTTCTTGAAACAATTCTCAAGCAAAACATCCAATGGAGAAAGGTTGATGATGTTAACTTCTCTAAGTCCTTTAAGAATCAAAGCAACACCTATTTCCAACTCTTTAAGGCTTTCCGAGGATTCGGCAGAGAATTGTGTAATACATTCACACAAGGTACGCCCCATTCCAGAAACATAAGACAATTTAAAGGCTGAAATAGCCTCTTGTGGTTCAAAGTTAGGAGCAACTGGCTGCAAAGTTCCCACAAAGTCTTTGGAGAAATTTGAGCATTCAACCTGATTCACTTTAACCTCCACATTAGTAGTTAAGACGTGCTAAGAATGTTCAATTTTTTCAGAAGGAGGCATCGTCAACTTTGTCAATGAACTCTCATTTGTATCTTGGCTCTTGACTTCAACAAGTGAGAGGTGAGAATTCTATGCCATATTGAAAGGATTTTGGCTCATGATACAGTCTTCGAATATATCTACATCGCTGGAGATGTCTCCAAGACCCAACTAAAGAAAGTAAAAAAAAGGGGTTAGAATCGAATAAAGAAAAAAATGGGGTTTAGTGAAATATTAAAGAAATAATTTTTACCTGAAGTGTCAATTCAGCTAGTGGCAAGCCATCTTAAAAAATAATGATATCAATACTAATGAAATCCAAATCAGCAAACTCATTGTGTTGATCGTTCAGGTCTTTAGGCTTCTTCTTCAAATGCTTCCAATGCTTCTCTTGGCTAGGATTGCTCTCATTAGAGCTAAAGGTTGTACTAGTATTGTGGTCAGTCCCATGAAGCGAAGCAGATGGTTTGGCACTATTTTGGGTATGGAGTGGTTAGCTTTTTATCATGTTCTACTAGATGATTACGCTAGGACTGTTAACTTGGCTATACCTGATATGTCTCCACTGGTGTGGCAGAGGTTTGCTAGTCATACATCAACTGGTATTATGTCCAACATTCAGGCTCAGAAATTGTATTGACCGATTGTTTAGCATATTTGGCCATGCTTATGATGTGACAACTGAGGCCCTACTATGGAGACGATTCCAATAGCTTATGAGTTCTTAGGTATTTTCTGTTAATTTGCCAGATTATTGTTAGAGAGAGATATTGATTTTACTATGGAGGTCAGATTATCATCCATTGAGGATCATGGTGGAGGATATCTCAGAGATTTCATTCTGGACCCGTTATAGCCATTATGGATTTTTGGTAAGATCATCGGGTTGACAAATGCCCAAGTTATGTTTATGCATGTAATGACTTGTGCATACCGATCACACTTTTCTTGGTGGACCTGTTAAGGGCGTTACATTCTAGGGGTTGATTTGTTAAGTACTACATGTGTGGTGATTGATTTGTTAGTTGTTAGAAGTGTTGGATCTTATTCCGTAGAGGCGATATGTGTCAGGTTCAATTATGGAGGCTAGCTATTAGCTGAATAATGTCAATTCATTGTAGTTTTGGTAATCTGGTTTGGGCCGACGGGTAGTTATTAGTAATGATTTATCCTCCTTGCTTGGGGTATGCTTTATGTGACTGAACGATGATAGCTATTGAGGAGCAAAAGCGAGAGTGTGATATATATGCCTTTATGTAGAGGAATGTATAAGGAGTTATCGGTGATGAATATATTGGGTATTTATGGTACTTGTGAAGGTCTAACGGGTGTCAAAAGTTTGGATGATTAGTATATCATCTATTTGTTTCATTCTTAGATATATGTTGTCATGCTAAAACTGCTAATGGGTATTATGGCAATAATTTGTTATGTTGGGATAGGGTTCGGACTATTTATCACGCTGATAATTATTAATGTTGTTGTGATTGGTTGAATAAACAACAATGGAAACGGGCAAAAACTCCTACATGTAAGTGTGAGTATATTAGTTATTGTCTGCAGTTGTTCTAGGTAGCCTGCAGGCCATATGTGGTAAATTTGTAGGGAGTTCTTGTGTAAGGAAATGGGAGACTGGGTAAAGTCTGTGTATGGGAAATATGACTATAGTTATGACTGACTGTGATCACTTGGATATTTTTGGGGGTGTTGATGACATGTGTACCTAGCCTGTAGCGTTCCTATTACATTTTAGTTGTTTGATCTGATAGGATGAGTGATTGACTTGTGAGGATCCTATAGAGGTTGCCACACTGATTCTCGATTACATATCATTGAATTGTTATACCTCCGATTAGTTGAGGTTACCAGAATTGTAGTTTGACACTGAGCTTGGCTATGACGGTCATATTTACTGTTCATTGTGAGCTTTAAGTATATCTCTATGTGTTTCAGATGGGAGTCCCGATGTGTTTGAGGCTACTGATAGAGTATTTTTGCAGGTATTGCCCCTAAAATGGGGTAATGGGGTTAGCTGATGGTGTAAGCTTACCTAGGGATAGATTGGGAAAGATTCTAAGGTGAGTTAAGCCTCATCTTATGAGTTAGTTAAGCCACCAGCATAATCTACTATACAGTCTGTCTTTTAGGTACCGATGCTGCACTATTATATTTTGGAAAGGTTGCATATATTTTAGTAGAATTCAATTGAGTGAAATGATTGTTTGATTTTTATTAAGAGACCGAGAACTTTTCTAGCTAGAGGTGTACAGTGGTGTTTTAGGGTTCTATCAATAGTTAAAGTACAGTGGTTATATTGATCAATCGAGGAGGCTACCTGAGAGTGAGAGATGGAGATACAGGGTTGCACCCCCGTTTATTGAGTCTTCAGATATGCCTTTACTCTTACTTTTGTGGATGAAAGTACTATTAGTGGAGGATATTATAATGACCCTTTAAGGCATTCTGCATTTTGGCAGTTATCTTATCAATTCGAGCTCATGCATAATGGCCTCGGGCTATTTTGACTTTACAAGAATATTGGTATGGTTATTGGATGAGTTGGTTATAAATTACGTGGGTTTTGGGAGCTAAACAGGAGATTATAACTGTTAAATGAGTTTCTAGTAAAGTCATAGTAAACAACCTCGAAGTAAAATTCTGACAGTTCCATTAGCTTTAGAACTTCCAAAATAGGCTAGGAGCATAGTTGGCCCGGGTCTTAGGGGTTTTGGTATGGATTTAATTGGAAATTCACAAAATTAGTTTGGAAATAATCTAAAAAGAAATTTTGGAATAACCTTAGTAAACGTGCTCGAAATGGAAATTTCAGGGCATGATCAGCTCCAGAACGTCAAATATAGCTTAAAATGACTTTTCATTGGATGGAAGGGACTTTCAGGTACATTTTGACCCCCTAAGTTCTTTTAGATAAAATTAGTTGAATAGAAGTGGGACACTTACTTTATTGTAGGAAGCTCTGTTGGAAATTCTGACCACATCGTTGGATCTGGAACGTCGAAATCCATGTGGTCACACTATTAATTTGTGTAAAATGGACATTGAATGGGCTCAAAATGCTCTGGAGAAGTTTTTGGAAAAGCTAGTGTAACACAGTAGGTCGTGCCTCCGTGCACGTGGAGGGCATACCCTTGTGCGCGGCATGGCATAGGTGCACATGCTAACGTGTGCGTGCCTATGGCATAGGCGGTGCAGCTAGCCTATAAAAGTCTTGTCACAAGGAAGCCTCGAGAAGAAATATTGCATCAACGTAATTTTGGTTGTGTAACGATGATTTTAGCGATTCACAAGGCTACATTGTGTGGATATTTGCAAGGAACAACATGGGAGTGTCAAATTTCAATTTTAGTGTGAGTTTTGAGGTAAAACTCCTGTGTTTTTGCTGATTATGCATCATAATTGAGAGGAAATTTTACGTCGCGATATCTCAATCATTTCTTATCTAAATTAAGTGAAATTTGGGTCTAGGTTGTTCTGTTTTCCAAGAGGAATGCTGTGGTATTTTTGAATTCTAATAATTTTGACTTTATTTTTGTGAAATTTGATCGAGAAGTTCTTTATAAGAATGTTTTCCGATAAGAAATGTAACCTCATTTTTGGGCTATTTCTCTGTGTTCTGGGATCTGTTTTGGACTTAATTTCTGGCTATAGACTCAGGGTGAAGTGGAGATCATTTTACGGGGGTTGGTTTTGGATTTTGGGCATAGGCCCTATTTGTAATGACCCAAATATTTTCAAACTTCATAATGGTTGGTCAAGGTTAGTGTTGGATTCATCATGGTTAAATTTTAGTAGTCATGGGTTGTATTTAAGTGGCCAAATTCAAAGTAATGATTTTGGTGGAAGATTGTGAGATCGGCTAGATAGAATGGACTTTGAAAAGCCATATCTCTTGGTATGAGATGAACTGTGTGGGCTATTATATGTCAAATCAAATCTCTTTGAGTTATTTTCGCAACACAACTAGTTTCACTCGATTCGGAGTTCGGATGTGAAAGTTACGACCCTTATAGTGAGGTTGCCCGTATTCTGAAGTATGCTGGAAAAAGTTTTCGGAGTGGAGCCTAAGTGAGGGACTGAGTGGAACTCCACAGACCACATCACGGTCCGTGTGAGCCTTCACGGTCCGTGAGGGGTCCCATGAAGTGTTCCGTAGAGTTGATCAAGGCTTGGGGATGGACTCCGGACCAAGTGATGCTCCACGACTAGTACACAGTCTATGTGCAGCTACACGGTCTGTGAGGCCCCTCGTTAGTTTGTCCAGAAAGTCCCTCGAGAGTTCAAGCCGAAGCCGAAACCAAGTGTGGTCTCACAGACAGTCCTACGGTCCGTGAGCAAGTTCAAGGCCACTGGGTGGCCTCAGTGAGGCCCTATTTTCTGTGATCTAGTCCGTCTCATTAATGGTTAATTAATAATTTAGTTTAATCCTATGCCCCTTTTAGCCTTTCTAAAGTCTCCTAACTCCCCTAAATCAAACCCTAACCCCCCTCTAATTCATTCAATCACTCCTCAAATCTCACCAAAATTCTCTCAATCCTCTTAACCTCCATTGATGAAAGCTTGAAGAAATTTGGGAAAAATTATCCTTGTTGCAAAATCATCCAATTTCTTTGGCTAATCTCAAGGTATGTGGGATTGATTCATGGATTCCCTTTCATC
>JBCEWC010001450.1:0-41057 GCA_038996855.1 Solanum aculeatissimum | reverse complement strand
AAACATTGGTTGATTGTGTCCGAAGAGTAGGCAAAAGGAAACAAAATTTTGCCGAACCTCGGAAAGATTGATGTTCTTTCTTATTGTCTCATTTACTATTTATTAGCTATCTTTGGATATAGCAATTGTGATATTATCACTCTCTATATATTCGACTTCCGCAACAACAAGTACATAAGTGACCTCTCGATCAAAATATTTGACATGGAGCTAACTTCTTTTTTGTGTTCACATATTTTGAGTTCTATTTGATTTCAAACAAAATTGAAGATTTGAAAAAAAAAAAAATCAACTCAACAAGCATGTGAGGTTCATGTTCTTTCAATGAATTCATAAATTTTCTCTTCATCATTTGTAAATTAATTTTATGATACAAAAAAAATCCACTATCACATTGATGTAACTTGGAAAAGGGGTGACTGAAAGAGGGAGCAAGGATGTAATTTTAGAATTGGCTTATAATTTGTTATTATTTCGGTTCTCAAGTGTATTTAAGGTTATATAGTTCAAAATTTGATTACTTAAATTCCTAAGAACCATACCAAGTTAGTTTTCCACAATTTAAATATTTCGTGTCTTAAATAACACTATACCATAAACAATTATGTTTTATCTCAAAATGTATTAAATAAATGATGAAGTTATTTGTCGAAAAAATCTCAATTATTTTGAACTAAAAGCAAGTTTCTCACTAATAGACTTTTTCAACTGTCTTTAATTTGTGGCTGAAATAATATTATTGTGTCAATAACAGTTATGTAGATTTGAATAAAAGTGTACAACTTTTTGACGAAAATTTACAAACAGCTATTGTATGAAATAATTTAATTGTTAGTCGAATACACTGTATTTGTTAGTCAATTTTTGAATTTCTAAAATCAAATAAAAAAAAGGTAATCATCTATTTGAGTATTGATGGTTCAGTTGAGTATTTTTTATTTTTTCCGTTTGAAAGAAATAAATTTATTGAGGGTATATGCATTTTGATAGACACATATCTCGTATATAAACAATTCATAGAAAAATTATTGTGAATTCAATTAAACAATATTAGAGTTATTATTATACGAACAAAGTGATTTATTAAGCAATTACTAAAGTCATTATATATAAAAATATAAATCCAAGCTCAACCATTGAGGAATTACCTAGGGGAGGGGCACAAGAAAATTATATACCAAAACACTAATAGGAGGATTTCCAAAATATAAATGGTAAAGTAATAGATTTAAGTTAAATAAAATTTAATAAAGTACTTATATTTTATTTCTGAAAAATATATAAGTAATTATAAAATTTGTATATATCACTTCTTAGTTTGATTTGGTTATCTTGAAACTTTTATTAGTAAAACAAAAACCAAATTAAATAATATTGATTTTCAAAATTTAAGAACTAAATCTAACCAAATCAAATCAAATATATTTTTTTAATTGATTTAATTCGGATTACAATTCAATTTGATTTATTAAACGTAACCATAAACAACCAAAATGGGTAAAACAATACATCCCATACCTGAAAAAATAATTGCCACATCACGTTTCTCAATTTAATAATTAGAATTATAAGCTTTTTTTGCAAATTCAAATATTCAAAAGATAAAATTATCCTAAAAAAGTACTTCTACCACAATAATTTCGATCTGGTGGCTCAATATATATTTGTGCAACTATTTGAATAATTTAAAATTTTAAAAATTATAATTTATAAAATCGAATTATTTTTGGTAAGTGTAAAATAAGGAAACCTGAGTTCGTGTGGAAATGGGATTACAATTTTTGGAAAGTTTTTCTCCTTTCAGAATCCGAGTTTGTTTAGGAAAGAATGGAAGTTAAAAAAAAAAAAAATCTATATAAGCGTATTCCTAACTCTGTTTCTTGACAAGCCACTTTCTTACTGTTCTTTCATCATTTTTTTCTAGCAAAAATATTTCAGTTATGGCAGTGTATTTCAAGTATAAAAGTGCTAAAGAATATGATTCAATTCCAATTATTGATCGTTTTATTTCTGTTGCGAATTTGAAACTACAAATATTTGAATCTACGCGTTATGGTAATGGTAAAGATTTCGACCTTCTTGTCACCAATGCACAAACTAACGATGATTATGTTGATCATGACACTTTGATTCCTAGAAATACAAGTGTTTTGATTCGTCGCGTTCCTGGATTACCTTGCTTGCCCATTGTAATTACGAAGGAGTCAAAGCAAGAGAAGGTTCATTCAGTTAAAAAAGAGTCAATTTCAGAAAAATATTCTCAAGATTTTGATTTCGATGATTTTGGCGATGATGTGTATGCAATTCCAAAAGTAGTGCTGATTCAATCAGGCAATCCAGTGCAGAGTGCTCCAAGCAGTTGTTTGAATGATGATGAGGATACTAAGGTCAAGAATTTGATTGTCTCGGGAGGAAAGAGATCACCTGAGTATAACACAAGATCACCTTTTGTTAATGGCTTTGGTTCTGGACGCGGTGGAATGGAATGGAAAAACCCACCATCTGGATATGTGTGTCATCGATGCAACGTGCCTGGGCATTTCATTCAGCATTGCCCTACTAATGGAGATCCCAATTATGACATCAAGAAAGTGAAGCCCCCAAGTGTCAGTGTTGGCGTTTTGAAGCGTAGCAAGGATGCTTTCTCAAAGGAGGTTGAAGGGTTGTCTTGTTCTTCTTCTTCATCTTCGTCTTCTAAGCATTCATTTAGGGATATACCACCAGAGCTGCATTGCCCATTGTGTAAAGGATTAATGAAAGATGCAGTCATAGCTAGCAAATGTTGTTTTGCTAGTTTCTGTGATAAATGTATAAGGGATCATATTATCTCTAACTCTGTTTGTGTATGTGGGACTAGAAATATACTTGTTGATGCTCTCTTACCTAACTTGACTCTGAGGGTCACAACAAACAGAATCTTGGAGTCCTGTAGCAGTAGTTCTTCAGAGCACGGGGTTAGTGTTCACAATACTCCGGCTAAAATTCCATTCCCATCAGAGTCGGTATTATCTCTACCTCCTCGAAAAGAAGAAGAAACTTGTAGGGCATTAACTACAGTAGAGGAGTGTCCACTAGCTGTTGAAGTAAAAATGAAGAAAAGGAAGAAACCAAGTGATGCTGATGCTGATGATGCTGTTAACATGCAATGGGGAGTTGCACAAGAACATGTTGTTGCTGAGAGTAATATGTTGACGATGAACTCTGCTGCGTATCATGTCTTACCAGAAGAGTCATTTAGAGGAGAGCATGTTGAAAGCAGAAAATCAGGTTTTAAAAGGAATAAGCATGAGATTAGCAGAGAGTTTCCTAGTGTTACTACTTATTGAGGGTCAAAATATACACCACATTCTGTAATGTTATGGAATTCAATACATTGTTTATATCCGTACTTCAGATTTTTTTCTTCTGGTCTCTAATCTTTTCTTTTTTTTCAAGTTAGATTAGTAATTTTATGATTGTTTGATCAGACATAATTTGATATCTATTTATGCTCAGGACTATATTATATATTAGTGACGTTAGAACTCGGCACACGATGCACTATTTAAATAATCTCAATGTCATTAACTTTCATCAAGCAAACTACATTAATTCGAATTTCAGGCACTACACAAGTGCCTGAACACGAAGTCGTATTTCAAATACAATTTTAAAAAGAATACTTTGCAGATGAACTAAAACAATGAGTTAAGAGTTTATACATTGATGGGAAAAAAAACCTATGCTATATGACAGAATTGAATACCGAAAAATGGTTTAGACTAGAGCCAGTTTTATCTGTCAGGTTCTCCAACGCCTCTGGAGTCTGTCGAAATCCATCCTAATGTACACATAAAGTCCAATTAAGACATGCCTTCATCAAAGATTTTGTTTCAAATCCAAAATATCTATGGTTTCTAAGGGTTGCCTGACTGGTTTGCAGTAATCTGAATATGTGATCTGACCGTCAGGGTATATCAAATTCAGTAGTTTTAATCAGATGACTTGATCAGCATTGTCAATCAGATTATTCAAGTATCCAGCTGATGGAGCCAGAGATTTGTTTTAAAAACAACATTGATGGGAAATTTCTGATGGAGTGTGTCTACTAATGTCAGTTCATATTTTGAAAATTTTTCTGCAGCATAAGTTTCTTTGTTGTAATTACCAAGATATTTCATTATTCAGGATAAGGTCACAGATAGAGTTAATTAACATAGACTTTAGCACTTCAGAAGCTCCAATTCCCATGTTATGAAGAAATGAAATCATGCAAAGAAATTTCTCCAACAAGAATACTGAAAAATCAATTGGCAAAAGAATGAATCTGAACAAATTTCATTTGCTAAAGAATGTGCTTTATGTCTTTTTGGCAACAGCTACAGAAAATTACATTCAAAATTGGGATCTATTGTCGTAGAAGACAAATAGTCCCCTCGATCTAATTTTCAGTAATATGGTTATGAGATATGAATATTGTGCCTTTCCTAACTCTTCTAATGTACAAACTGAACATGTTAGTTCTTTACAAAACTGTGGAAGGAAAAGCCTCAGAACCTACTCAAACGAGAAGTAAGATTAATGAACACATCCTCACTACAGGGAATTGTGACTCCTCCCATTGGATGATCAAAGCCAAATTCTTCCTCAGCTTGACTAAGCAAGTCATGAAATAAAGGTTGGCTCAAGAATGAAATGGGGATCACAAATCTCTTCTTTTGCTTCTCCCCAACATAAACAACAAAATGGCCTTTCGGAACATCTGCAGCTGTAGAAGACTTCTTGATTATACGAGGCATACGGATTGCCATGGTCGTTAAGTTCAGTATAGATGATCAAATAAGGATTGGAAGAACTAGTTAGGAACTTGAAGTCAGAGAAAAGCTTTGTATGGTTTTAAGTTTTGGTGAGAGCTGTTGTGGTAAACCTTTCTTGGTATGTGTTTATATAGCTAATAACAAGTTGCAGAATCCTACTGATGTGCATTGAATAGGCATTATGGGTACCAACTATAGACAATAGCACCTGAGTATCACATGGTTTTGCCTTCTGATTCATTGTCATACCATTTATGTATTGGGACTGGTCTAAACTTAGAAGGCCCCACTGATGCTCGAACAAAGAACAACATCTTCTTGAAAAATGGTTTAGGTAGGTACCATCTCTAGCCATTTCTTGATATTAAATCAACAAGTTGTGGTCAAAACTTCAATGATTGACCAATAAATAAGAATCTATGAGGTCATATCCTGAGAATTTTAGACAAATTTGATCATCCATAGTGCTGAAGCGATGGCTCAGGATACAAGTTGGCTCTCATGTCTTATTCTTGTGGTTCCAAGTGGTGCTGCAGTTGAAAACTTCGAGAGAACTCATAAAATGGTCTAATTAGGATGATTGTTAAAGGAAGTAATAGAGAATTGGATAAAGATGGAATATTCTCTAGTTTCATTTATTGATAAGGAGGTTACAGGTCATAGCTCAAAGAAGAGAAACACAACCCTTGTGTACTTCAGTACTTGTGTGGACCTCAGCAACCAGAAGTTTATCTTAATCTGTCAATAAATTATGATAATAGACTGGTATTAATCCACAAGAACGACATGCTTGCTTCAGTTTGTCGAGAAAATTAATTGACGTAGAGCACCTTAAATTGATCATGTTACATAATCCAATAGCAGTTGACTTTGAACAGCTCTTCACTAGGAAACTAAATTACTATACCAAACTTAACATTCTAAGTATTAATGAACAGCCAGAACTTGTTAAAGCAATTAAATTGTACTAATATTGTGAATTCTCTTAATGCCATTGTATATAACATCAAACTCATTATGATTAGATGGGCAAAACACTTCCATGACACTCAGGTTCTTTGAGTGGGGAAATCTGGTTAGTTTTTGAGAAACGGGATGCTGTATGGTCTAGCTTCAAGCATATTAGTTTAGAACCCTTTTACAGAATTATTAGTTTCAATTCACAGACAAACAAAATAAAGCTTCTCATGCATAATAACATGCATCAATCACTCTACCTTATCTTAAGATTTTAGATATGTATGATATGGTCGACTTTTAGTAAACCCGCTCACTCTTGTAAGTGGTAACTTGCTCTGATCTTAAGGTAAGGAATGTAAGGTGTCAGATTGACTTGCTAAATTCTTTCACAACCTCCCTCACCTACCTTATTAAAAAAATCAAAAACCAAAAGGATTTTACTTTTATGCTCTAGTAATGTATGGGAAATAATTTCTCTATCCCACAAAGGTATGAGCAAGTACATCCTACCCTCGCGACCCCCAGTTGTGAGATTACAGTGGATATGGTGTTGTTGCACTTATGATGTAGTTTTTTTCAGTGCCGGATTAAAGTGACATATATTTACACATAAGTGTCTAAATAAATCATTTAGCGAGAGAAGAGTGTTGAATGTGTATTCTTTAAATTAGTCTTTGTGAGCCAAAAAGCACCAATCTTTGTGGGTTAAGCTTCATATAACTTCTATTTAACCAACTGTACAAGATGAATCTCCTACTTTGGTATACAAAATTGTGAGATCTAAAAGGAAAAATGATCTCAACTATATGCTTAGTTCCTAAATTGAGAAGTGATGCCAATGAAGATGTCCTCTGCACAGGGAATTGTTATACCACCCATTGGATGATTGAAGCCAAATTCTTCCTCTGCTTGACTTAGCAAGTCTTGAAATGAAGGTTGCCTCAAGTATGATATCGGTATCAGAAATCTCTTCTTCTGCTTCTCCCCAACATAAACAGCAAAATGTCCCTTGGGAACATCCAAGGATATTGAAGACTTCTTGATTATACGAGGAACATGGATAGCCATGATCTTTTAATTAAGGAGAAAATGATGAAGAGGAGAATTACTAAATATTCTGAAAGCACAGGAAAATCTTTGAGTAGTTCTCTAGTTTTTCGGGAGAGTTGTAATGGTGGTGGATACTTCTCAAAAACATGTCTTTATAAGAAAACGGCAAGTCAAAAAATCTCCTCGATTTGTGGTGAAGAGCCATTTGAGTTGGGCATCAGTGAAAGACAATGACATACTATCAATTACCACATGGTCCTGTCTTCCAGCTTATTGACATAATTAATTGTTTTAGCTCATATAAGTTCAAGAACAGTAGGTCCTACTTTTTCTCATACATGGAACAAAGGGTTTCTCAGAATCAGATCCACAAATATGGAACAGTGCCATATGATGATTTCATAGGCAAAAATATATGCAAATCCCGTCTCCATTTACTTAAGAAGAGCAAGCGGATACATGCCAACCTTCTTTAAGATTTCACTGGTAAGAGGCATTTGTTGCACTATCGATTGGCAATAGCACAAGAAATTAAAAAGTATCACATGGCTTTTCTGTCCAACTCATTCTCAAGAATTTATTGTTTTAGGCCATTATGCCTGAAGATCAAGAGGCACCACTATTTTTCATGACAAGATAGAGAACACAGGATCTTTAGAAATCAAATTGATAGCAATTGGTGATTGTCTTGTAATGATTCAAGTCTGGACTATTTGAGAGTTAGAATTCTACAACAGTACAATTAGAGGTAAATTTACTGAAATATCTGACAACTTGTTTGTTTGGTCTCTCATGCTTAGTGATTATGGGGATCAACTTTCTAGATTAGAACAATCCAAATTATTTCAACAAATTTTGAGAAATGTTTCCAAATGATAGAGAATAGTGATGTTTACTGACTATCATTTTACCGAAATGGCAGTAACCATAAGATCATCCATTATGTGTTACGCCACTTTTGAAGACTAGATTCTAGCCATTCTGATTAGGAAAACCATAAGAGTTGACCAAAAATTTTCTTTTGCAATGAATTTGTTATATCAATATATGGACTTTAATGGAACCATAAAAGTAAAAAGATTCATTACTTCAATTTTTTTTGAAGTAGAAAAATGTCTTTAGTCAAAATACAAAGGAATGACATCCATTTGTTATGTTCTACCTAGTGTATTTTCTAACTCTGAACTGTACACAGTAGAGATTTTGCAATGCAGCTATACAATATTGAGCAAAAATGGGAAATGGTTTCCTTCTCACTTCCTCAAGCGGGATGTGAGATCAAGAAAAAAATCCTCACTGCAGGGAATTGTCACACCACCCATTGGATGGTTGAAGCCAAATTCTTCCTCAACTTGACTAAGCAAGTCTTGAAATAATGGTTCGCTCAAGAATGAAATGGGGACTACAAATCTCTTCTTCTGCGTCTCCCCGACATAGACAACAAAGTGACCCTTGGGAACATCTCTAGTTGTGGAAGACTTCTTGATCATACGAAGAATAGCCATAATCTTTCAGTTATAGATGATAAAAGAAAGAATTACTAAAGAACTCAGAAACAGAAAAAACTTTGAATACTTTCAAGTTTGCTAAGAGCTGTGGTGGTAGATACCTCTTTGAATATGTTTATATAGGCAATGCCAACTCATACAATATGTTTTCAATAGGTGTCTGTGGACACCAGAAGAAGACAATGTTACCGAAGTATCACATGCTTTTGCCTTAGTATTGAAATTTTTGTACTACTGTGTAAGTACAATAGGCCCTACCTCATTTGAAACTTGGAACAAAGCATTACTCATTGTAGAATATTTAAGAAGAGATGACCTGGGGCTTAGTTAACGTTATGCCTGGATCACTTGGATAAAAACATAACCTGGACATATATTGCTGTTAGATTTATAATAAGCACTTGGATAAAAACATAACCTGGACATATATAGCTGTTATATTTATAATAAGCACCATACAGGGAGACATACTATCCCAAAACAGGTGCTACCTAGCTTTGTTCAGACTTGAAACGTAAATTAACATTAAGCCATTGTATAAGCCTTAGTTCAAGGACAACAGGAACTACCTTCTTTTGATCTTAGAACAAGGTATCCCTCACAATCAAATTGCTAAACAACACTTGTGCCATGTTATTATTTATGTCTGGATACAAATCCCGGAAAATTTGTAGACGGTAACACAGTTTTGTTGTAAATAATTTTCTTTATATTACCATAAATTCCAATTACAAATGCTTCTTAGCTGAGGTCTATAGCTTGATCCAAAATATATGGGACAATTTATCATTAATCATTATAGCCCTAAATGGTTGAAAAGAATTTGTATGTGGAGATTTGGGAAATGGTACTAAGATTGTAAATTGTACTTCTGTTCCATCCCATCATCACAGAGTCATTTATTGTTCTACTTATTAATTCTTTGCGTGTATATATAGAAGGCCGCTCAAAGACTACCTAATCAGTGTTGTGATTGAGAAGCTTTTCATTTCAGATCATCTTGGTGAAGAAAGAGGATGGTACCTCGAAACATCCCATAACAGGTGGTAATAATGATTTGATTGATGTCTATGAAGCACAGTGGTAGTACATGAAGGATCATATGGCTTTTTCTTTGCTGTCCTTTTGTGTAGTACTTATGGTTTGAGAACTTGCTAATTAATTTCCATACACCGTCACAATAAAATAAGTCGATTGAACAACTATAGTGCTTGGGACTGGGTATAGAACTGCAATCACAAGCCACTGGATCAAAGTACTCTATTTACTTGGCCAGAGTGACTACAAGCTGACATGGCAGTCAGAATGCCACACCAACTGGTTTGACTCCTTCTATCCCTATGCCCTTTTCTTTAGCCGAGGGTCTATTGAAAACAATCTCTCTATTTCCACGAGGGTAGGGGTAAGTTATACATGCATGTTGTTGTTGTTGTTGTTTATCCCTATGCCCTTAAACAAACTAATCACTACAGTAGATTTAGTGTATACAAAACTAACCTTGTCATACATTTCAAATAACAATTTGTAAAATGAAAAATCAGGTTTCGTGTCATGAACTTTTTGAATAGCATATCTATGAAACTGCCTACCCAATATTAATCAAGACGCACTGTTTTTGTATCTTTCCTTGAACCAAAAAAATTCTATTGCAATGAATTGATTACATCAATATATGGAATAGAATGGAACCATACAAGTAAAAAGGTTCATTGCTTAACTCCTTCTGAAGTAGAAAAATGAGTCCTTAGTCTACCTAGTGTATCTTTTAACTTTGAACTGTACACAGTGGAGATCCTGATTTATAAGTATACAAAATTGTGTAAGCAAAAGAAGTGAGAAGTTAGATCAATGAACCAATCCTCACTGCAGGGAATTGTCACACCGCCCATTGGATGATCAAAGCCAAATTCTTCCTCAGCTTGACTAAGCAAGTCTTGAAATAAAGGTTCGCTCAAGAATGAAATGGGGATCACAAATCTCTTCTTCTGCTCCTCTCCAACATATACAGTAAAATAGCCCTTGGGAACATTCCCAGGTGTGGAAGACTTCTTGATAATACGAGGCACATGAATAGCCATGATGTTTTAGTTTTAGTACAGATGAGAAAAGAAATAACAAACTACTAAGGATCTCAACAGAGAAAAACTTTCAAGTTTTGCTGGGAGCTGTGATGGTAAACACCTTCTTGAATGTGGTTATATAGGACAATGGCAACGTAACTCAAAGAATCCTGTTAATCAGTGGTGAAGAGTTACTCTGTGGGAACCAACAAAAGACAATATCACCTGAAGTAACATGGTTTGTCTTTCAACTCATTGCCAAAATATCGGTGACTTTAGGTTACATCAACACAACAGGTCCTACCTTTTCTTGGACTTGGAACATAACATGATGACTCATAATCAAATTACTAAGGAAGAGATGTAGTCAAGTTTAATTATTCATGTCTAAAATATTCACAGAGACTTGTCAACTTGATATTCTAAGGAGCATTTACTCTATAAAAAATGGAATATGCAGCACTGCATATTGGTAGTGAAGAGTTATTTCGTCAGCACCAGCAGAAGACAATAGCATCGGAAGTAACATGATTTTTCCTTCCAACTAATTGTCAAACTATTAATATCTTAAGGGCATATTAGATCAATACATCAGGCCCTACCTTTTGTCTGAAGTTGGAATTTGGAACAAAGGTTTGATCAGCCTAGTTGCAAAAGAAGAGATATAGTCTAGTTGATTATTCATGTCTACCCATACACCTAGACATTTTTTTTCACGAACATGGTTTTCGAGAAAGAATTTACATGAAAAATATGGAATATTATCACAACATACCGATAGAACAAAGGAAAGTGGGAGGTTTCAGTTATTTCCTAACTCTGTCCTGAACTTAATCCAGAATATTTGGTTTCTCTGTATCATCTATTAAAAACATCACGATTCTTTGTTGAAAGAAACTAATTCATACGTGGAGGTTTAGGAGCTCTTTCTAAAGTTATAACAAACAAAATATCTGATGTTTGGAATGCTTAAACGAACCAGTATCTGATGCACTGACTTCCAAATTTGACTAATTACAGAAATTCAATTATGAGGTACACTTTGGAGAACAAAACTTATATGGAAAAGATGCATTTTTTAAAAGTGTGTTAAACACATGAAGGAATGGGTTTGGATTCAATAACTTGCAAACAAACAACATTAGTTACATTTTGTACTAATCAATGCTTTTAGAAATAAGTTGATTTAAATTTTTAAAAAAATTAGTGATATTATAAGTCCTCTAATCTGATGATTAAATCGACTTATCAGACCAAAATTACCCCAATTAGTTATTCAGCTGATAGAATTTCTGATAAATCAAGCTAGTGATTTGTTTTTCAAAGAGAAGAGAACGTAAATGTTCAAAGGAGTGTGATCTATTAATGTTCCTTAGATGTTTTGAGATTTTCGATGCAGATATAGAGTTTTCTTTGTTGTCATTGACAAAAATAATGAGACTTCAGAAGCTCCATGGCCATGTTATGGAGAAAATGGTGTTATATAAGGAACTTTGTTCAACAAGATTACTATCAAACCCAATTGGATAAAGAATGTCTCTGAAAACATTTCATTTGCTAATCTACTGAAAATTACAATTTGATTGGGATCTACTGTTGCATCTGATAGTAATCCCCTCTATCTAATTTTCTATGATGTATTTTTCCTAACTCTTCTAATGTACAAACTGGAAATCAAAGTTAGTTCTTAACAAAATTGTGAAAGGAAAAGCCTCAGATCCTACTCAGGCGAGAAGTAAGATCAACGAACACATCCTCGCTACAGGGAATTGTGACACCACCCATTGGATGATCAAAGCCAAATTCTTCCTCAGCTTGATTAAGCAAGTTCTGGAATAAAGGTTGGCTCAAGAATGATATGGGGATTACAAATCTCTTTTTTTGCTTCTCCCCAACATAAACAGCAAAATGGCCTTTTGGAATGTCCCCACTTGTAGAAGACTTCTTGATTATACGAGGCATACGGATAGCCATGGTCGTTTAGTTCAATATGAATGATCAAATAAGGAAGGAAAGAACTTGTAAGGAATTTGAAAGCAGAGGAAAACTTTGTATGATTTGAAGTTTTGGTGAGAGCTGTTATGGTAAACCTTTCTTTGTATGTGTTTATATAGTCCAATGATAAGTTGTAGAATCCTATTGATATGCATTAGATAGGCATTATGTGGGCACGAGCTAAAGAATACTTGTGTGGTTGAGTTTTGTTGAAGCACTGTTTAGAGACAATAGCACATGATATAACACATGGTTATGCCTTCCAACTAATTATCAGACTTGAAACTAGTAGAATGTCCCACTGATATTCTCAACAAACAACAGATGGAAACCTCATCTTCTTGAAAATGGCAGAGTTAGGGACCACCTGGAGACATTTCTTGATGTTGAAACAACAAGTTTTAGTCATCATCTCAATGATAGATAATAAAAAAGCAAATCTGATCGTCCATAATACTAAAGGGATGGCCCAGGATACAAGTTGGTGCTGCAGTTGAAAACTTATACCTTGACTATAAAATGGTCCAATTAGGATTATTATTATTTGAATAATAGAGATTAGGATAAGTTGGAATATTTCTCGAGTTTCATTTATGGATAAGAAGGTCATAAGTCGTGCAATGTTTTTGGTCAAAGAAGAGCAAAACCAACCAGTGTCTAATTGTGTTGTTCCACTTCTGAGCATGTGTGGACTCAGCCTGAAGAATATAGAAGATTATCTCTAATCCATAAGAATAACATGCTGTGCTGACTTAAATTTGTCAAGAAAATCAGTTGACTCAGTGCTCCTTGAATTGTTTATTTTATATTAGGAGGATAATGAGTTGACTTTGGATAGCACTTTTTCTAATGGCAATCTGCATACATTCCAATATGACCAGCATTATGGTCCTGTATGGCCTAGATCACGGTTTTCAGTTGACTTTATCTCGGGGCGGGAGAACACTTCACAACATGACTAAGATAGGGTATTTTCCTTTGTATGTTAGATTGTAGATAGATCATCTAGCCTTAAAGTCGTGGGTTCACGTGAATTCAATTAATTTTGTCCAAAGTGGATATTTTTAGCCCTAATCCCCAATTATGAAATTCTTTGATTTACTTAGCAAATGATGTCAAAATCATATTTTAATTACTGTAATGAGTTTTCTAGCTTATGGGTGATGTTTCCATGGATTTCACTTTGAAATCCAAACTGTTCACATAAGGGCTAGGTTTGAGTTGACCAAGAGTTTGACTTTAACCCCAAGGTGTCTAAAAATTATGATAATAGTCCCCTAGATTAATTTGAGCCATTTAATGATGAATTTGAATAGATTGAAGCCGTCGAATCTAGTTTGGATGGATTTTGGCTATTTCAAGAAAAGTCTTGCCTACCATAGATCAGGCAAGTGAGGCTTAAGCTCTAAGATTATTTGCTTTTCATAAAAAGCATATGATTTGTATAATATGTATGCATTCAAATCTTTTAGTTTGTGCGAGTGGGAAAACATGATCTAAGTTAGTAGTTTCCAAATGTGTAAGAAATGACTGAGTCTTCAGGCACAATTTTGCGTAGTTAGAAACATGCAGCAGATGCAAAGTTTTGATGTGGTATCAGTCGAGTATTTCTCCACTTTATCATATCTTCAGATAAACATATCCAGCTCGTTCGTTTGGTATGTCAGAAATCATTTACATGAATAACCATTAATTGAAAGATAAGGAGAAAATTACCATAACTTCAATATCTTTGACCAAATGTCAAGGGGTCATTCATCTCTTTGACAAGAATAACAATCAGGAGATGTAAGTATAAGTACTAATCTACCTAGTCAGAGGCAATATCCTCGTTCTAACATCAACTACTGTTTTCTTCAACTCGTAAACTTTACATACTGTGCAAATCCTTCTTTACTTTCTATAAAATTGTGAAAGCAAGGTTCCATATTAGTTCCTCAGACGAGAAGTAAGGTTAATGAAGACATCCTCTCTGCAAGGTATTGTGAGACCACCCATTGGATGATTGAAACCAAATTCTTCCTCAGCTTGACTAAGCAAGTCTTGAAATAAAGGTTGGCTCAAGAATGATATAGGGATCACAAATCTCTTCTTCTGCTCCTCCCCAACATACACAGCAAAGTGGCCTTTTGGAACATCTTTAGCTGTAGAAGACTTCTTGATAATACGAGGCATACGGATAGCCATGGTTGTTTAGTTCAATATAATAAGCAAATGTGAAAGAAAGAACTTGTAAGGACTTTGAAAGCAGAGGAAAGCTTTGAATGTTTCAAAGTCTTGCTGAGAGCTGTGGTGGTTGAAGCTTCTTTTTATGTGTTTATATAGGCCAATGGAAAGTCGATAAGTCCTAGGATATGCATTGAATATGCATTTTATGTAGGCATCAGTTAAAGACACTTGTGTAGTTAAGTTTTGGTGAGGCACTGTTCAGAGACAACAGCACATGAAATAAGCCATGAATATGCCTTCCAACTAATTATCAAACTATTTAGACTTGGAAACTATGTCTAAAGACAGAAGGCCCCATTGCTTTTCACAAAAAAAGAACAGATTCATGAAATCTCATTTTCTTGATGTTGATTCAACAAAGTGTAGTCATCATTCCACTGATTGATCATAAAATGCAAATCTATGTGAGCATCTCCTGAATATTTTTGGCAAAATCTGATCACACATAGTGCTAAAGCTGGGACAGGATGCATGTTGAGTCAAGTAGTGCTGGAGTGTAATACTCATAAAATGGTCCAATTGGGATGATTATTATTGGAATATTAGAGAATCAAATACAGCTAGAATATTCCTCCAGCTTCAGTAGTCAATAAGAAGGTCACAGATAAGCAAGAGAAGGACGTAGAAACTTATCTCTAATTCGGTGATCATTCATGATAATGCACTGATACAAATCCACAAGATAATACGCTTACTTAAATTCGTCAACAGATATAACATAAATCGAATAATGAGTTGACTTTGAACAGCACTTCTTTAATTGTGATCTAAATTCCTATACCAAACTTAACATTGTGTATTAATGGACAGTCAGCATTAAGGCCTGTATGGCCTAGATACCGAAGACCAAATATTCTTGATCTTTCCATGAATATTGCAATTGGTAAGTTAAACCTAGTAAATGGGAAAAAGTTAAAACTCTTATGATGCTGCTCCTGGCCAGTTCCTAAGCTGAGTCATAATGCTAAACTTTGATCTCAGGTCATATATAGCATATCAATAAGGTTTTTCCCTTTAGTCACTTGGACGCGTTTTTATAGTATCCCTGAATCAATTGTGCAGCTGCAATTATATATCTAGAGAAAGTGAAGAAAAGGTAGGGGTAGTGACGCTTTTCTTGTTAAATTTTATAAGCAGAGAGTGCTGAAGTTTCAATTCTCTAAGTTAACAAAGTTAAAATTTGTCTCAAAGAGTTCTAAAATACTTGCTGTAGGGACAAGCGACAAACCATTTCCATTAATTACTTAGTAAGTGTTGCCTTACATGGAAATGCATGCAGCACAATTCTGTGTTTCACAATTTCTCAGAAGTAACAAGAGGTTGCAAAATTGCTGAAATACTAATTTTGTAAGAGTAAGATTGGTTGACAAATGGGGTAATCACAACAAAACTGTTCCTCATCTTGACTTAACAAGTCTTGAAACTAAATATGGAATGATAAGGAGAAAATTGCCAATGCTAACTGAAAGAAACCATCAATTGAAGATTCAATACTTCATATCTTCCCACTTTAACAATCAGGCTTTGTTAATATTTCACTAGTCTACTTAGTCAGAGGCAACATCCCTCTTTCTAACATCAATTACTGTATTCTCTAACTTCTAAACTTTACAGCATCCGAATCTTGCTTTAGTATAAAATTGTGAAAGCAAGTTTCTGTTTCAGTTCCTCAAACGAGAAGTAAGGTTAATGAAGAAATCCTCTCTGCAGGGTATTGTGAGGCCACCCATTGGATGACTGAAACCAAATTCTTCCTCAGCTTGACTAAGCAAGTCTTGAAATAAAGGTTGGCTCAAGAATGATATAGGGATCACAAATCTCTTCTTCTGTTCCTCCCCAACATACACAGCACAGTGGCCTTTTGGAACATCTTTAGCTGTAGAAGACTTCTTGATTATACGAGGCATACGAATAGCCATGGTTGTTTAGTTCAATATAATAAGCAAATATGAGAGAAAGAACTTGTAAGGACTTTGAAAGCAGAGGAAAGCTTTGAATGTTTCAAAGTCTTGCTGAGAGCAGTGGTGGTTTAGGCTTCTTTTTATGTGTGTATATAGGCCAATGACAAATCGATAAGTCCTAGGATATGCATTGAATATGCATTTTATGTAGGCTCAGTTAAAAGACACTTGTGTAGTTGAGTTTTGGTGAGGCACTGTTTAGAGACAATAGCACATGAAATGAGCCATGAATATGCCTTCCAACTAATTATCAAACTATTTAGACTTTGCAACTATGTCTTAAGGCAGAAGGCCCCATTGCTTTTCACAAAACAAGAACAGATTCATGAAATCTCATTTTCTTGATGTTGATTCAACATAGTGTAGTCACAATTCCATTCATTGATCATTAAACGCGAATCTATGTGAGCATCTCCTGAATATCTTAGACAAAATCTGATCATTTATAGTGCTAAAGCTGGGCCGGCTCATGATGCATGTTGATTCAAGTAGTGCTGCAGTTGAGTAGTCATAAAATGGTCAAATTGGGATGATTATTATGGTAATAATAGTGAACCCGATACAGCTAGAATCTTCCTCCAGTTTCAGTAGTCAATAAGAAGGTCATAGATAAGCAAAAGAAGAATGTAGAAACTTATTTCTAATTTGGTGATCACTAATGATAATGCACTGGTACAAATTGTTATTAATCCAAATTGTAATTCCAATTCAATATTTGAGTTTTGATTCCGTTTAATTGAATTAGGCGAGTGGCAAGTGGTCAGTCAGTTAGCCAGTTCCAGATTTCTGTTAAATCTGTTAAGTGATTACTGTGCTTTCCGGAAAGTAGTTACCAACTGATTTCCCGCCTGAAATCTGCAGCTTGTGAAGTCAGTATAAATCATTGTAATAATGAGTTGACTTTGAACAGCACTTCTTTAATTGCAATCTAAATTCCTATACCAAAACTTAACATTGTGTATTTATGGACAGTCAGCATTAACGCCTGTATGGCCTAGACACTGAAGACCAAATATTCTTGATTTTTCCATAAATATTGCAATTGGGAAGTTACACCCAGTAAATCGGAAAATGTTAAAAATCCTATGATGCTGCTCCTGGCCAGTTCCTAAGCTGAGTCATAATGCTAAACTCTGATCTCAGGCAGATATAGCATATCAATAAGGTTTTTCCCTTTAGTCACTTGGACACGTTTATATAGTATCCCTCAATCAATTGCGCTGCTGCACTTAACTAGAGAAAGTTAGAGAAGAAAAAGTAGGGGTAGTGACACCTCTCTTCTTAAAAATTTATAAGCACAGAGTTCTGAAGTTTCAATTCTCTAAAAAAAATTAAATTTGTCTCAAAGAGTTCTAAAATGGCTGTTGTAGGAACTGTTAGGACCAACAGGAATCAGGTATCATGCGGAAGCTAGTAAAACAATCTTTGAAAGACCATGAGTATGAAAATAAATGAGAAACATACCATAAAGAGACACAATAATTTAATGTGTTTCAGTCAACCGACCTACATCCACAAGAGGAGATGAGCAATCCACTATAAGAGAGTATACAACATCAAGAGAAATAACCTCACCAATTCACTCGGAATGCAAAAAGGTTCACACAAGTGTTAACATAATAACTCACCGTTTCTCTCCCTACACAAACTTCTCAAGCTCTTATGGGTACGTTGTGAATGCTATCACGTTAGAAGGAATGAGCCTCTATTTATAGAATCATAAACCTTTCCAACTAGAAAAAGGATTCGCCAAATATAGAGAAATTCTGCTTTCGATTCGTCAAATATGGAGAAATTCTGTTTTCCTTTTTCCTACAAGGAAAACCCCAATTATAGTAAGAAACTCAGGACAAATACCCAACAAGTTAGTGCTGCCTTACATGGAAATGCAGCACAATTCTCTGTGTTAATCAGTTTCTCAGAAGTAACAAGAGGTTGCAAAATTGCTGAAATACTAATTTTGTAAGAGTAAGATTGGTTCACAAATGGGGTAATCAAAACAAAACTGTTCCTCATCTTGACTTAACAAGTCTTGAAACTGAATATGGAACGATAAGGAGAAAATTGTCAATGATAACTGAAAGAAACCATCAATTAAAGAAGGTTCAATACTTCATTATCTTCCCATTTTAACAGTCAGGCTTTATGAATATAAATTCACTAATCTACCTAGTCAGAGGCAACATCTCTCATTCTAACATCAATTACTGTATTCTCTAACTTCTAAACTTTACAGTGTCCGAATTTTGCTTTAGTATAAAATTTTGAAAGCAAGTTTCCGTTTCAGTTCCTCAAACGAGAAGTAAGGTTAATGAAGAAATCCTCTCTGCAGGGTATTGTGAGACCGCCCATTGGATGCTCGAAACCAAATTCTTCCTCAGCTTGACTAAGCAAGTTTTGAAATAAAGGTTGGCTCAAGAATGATATAGGGATTACAAATCTCTTCTTCTGCTCCTCCCCAACATACACAGCACAGTGGCCTTTCGGAACATCTTTAGCTGTAGAAAACTTCTTGATTATACGAGGCATACGAATAGCCATGGTTGTTTAGTTCAATATATATGAGCAAATAATGAAGGAAAGAACTTTTAAGGACTTTGAAAGCAGAGTAAAGCTTTGAATAGTTTAAAGTTTTGATGAGAGTTTGTGGTGGTAGAGGCTTTTCTTTATGTGTTTATATAGGCCTATGACAAGTTGTGGAATCCTTTTGATGTGTATTGAACAGGCATTTTGAGTAGGCACCAGTTAAAGATTAATACTTGTGTAATTGTGTTTTGGCACGCACTGTTTAGAGACAATAGCACATGAAACAATCCACGAATATGCCTTTCAACTAATTATCAAACTATTTAGACTTTGAAACTATGTCTAAAAGCAGAAGGCCCCATTGCTTTTCACATAAAAAAGAACAGATTCATGAAATCTCATTTTCTTGAAATAGTTTAGTTAGGGACCACCTGAAGCCATTTCTTGATGTTGAATCAACAAAATGTAGTCAGTATCCCATCGATTGATCATAAAACACGAATCTATACGGAGATCTCCTGAATATTTTAGACAAAATCTGATCATCCATAGTGCTATAAAGATGGCTCATGATGCATGTTTGGTTCTTGTCATCAAAAAGTAGTCTTATAATTCATGTAGTGCTTCTGTTGGGTATTTAACATGGTCAAGTTAGGATGATGATTATTATTGGAATAATAGAGAACTCAGTAAAGCTAGAATATTTCTCCAGTTGCATTAGTCAATAAGAAGGTCATAGACAAGCAAGAGAAGAATGTAGAAAATCATTTCTGCTCTGGTGATCATTTATGATAATGCACTGGTACAAATCCACAAGAATAATACGCTGACTTAAAATTTCAAGAACTCGCACAAAGGGCAGTGATTTTAACCATAAGAGAAAGTTCTAATGATCTCGTGGTAACTCAAAAATACAGGAATGTTAAGGATTAAATTATGAGAAATTCTAAAATAAAAAATGAATATGTGTGAACAATGTGGATATCATCTGAAATGAATAGTTTTGATAGAATTGAACTTTTGATTGATCCGGGTACTTGAGATCCTATAAACATGGTCTCTCTGGATCCCATTAAATTTCATATATCAAATAATGTGAGTTGACATTGAGCAGCACTTTTGTATCCCACTGAATTTCATAAATTGAATAATGAGTTGACATTGAGCGGCACTTCTAGATCCCATTGAATTTCATGAATTGAATAATCAGTTGACATTGAGATTTGAGCAGCACTTCTCTAATGGAAATCTAATTTGCTATACCAAACTAAACAGTCCAACATAGGCGCTTTAGGTGTGTGTTGACTATGGACTCTTGCTTCGTGTAATGTCTTAAGTGTGATAGAGGTAGTATGGTGATTGGCCTCACTGCTAACGGTGATCCCTCCAGTTTACGCCAAAATTGATTCAATATTATGTATTTTAGCAAAAAAGTTCATCACTATCTTGATTTTTCCATAGATATTCTAGTCTTTCTCAGCTAAAACAACAAACTGAGATCAGAAAAGAAAGAATTTTTCTTAGCAATGGGAAAGTTAATTATTAGTATTTTCTAATTAGTAATTCCTAATGCATATCCAAATGTTTAGTACTGTTGAAAAGACAACAACACATGAAATATAACATGGTTTGCTTTTGCAATTCATTAATTGACAAAGTACTTAGTCCATATAATACTTGCTGAACAAAAAACAGGAGGTCCTACTACTTTTCTCATAACCAAAAGCAAGAGGACCCCCTTTAATTTTGACTAAGAGCACTATGAATGGATGATGTCTCTTGTCTAATGATCAATGACAACTTGGCCTGGATCATTGGATAAGTGATACTACTATATTACTATCACTTGGGCCCTTATTCTTGATCAAAGATGTGATTGTAAGCATCTAAACATGATAATTAGTTAAGTTTAATGATTCAACTAAACCTGGTACATGTGAAGAAATATCTTTAAACTTTGTACATCGCCAATTGATTAAAGAAGTCATAAATGTTCACGTGATTTGACTCATGAAAAAGAATATCTCCACAAGGTAGACTTGTCGCAAGATATAATTAAGTGAATAAAATGACTGTATATTCCGACCTGGCTGTGAATGGTGAAAAGTTGTATTAGTACCATTGGTAAATTTTCAGAAACCAAAGTTGTTGAAGTTTAACAAACGAAATTTTATTCAATAAATACTATTACTATGATTTGCAATGTGCCATTGCTCAATGTGGACTACTGGTTTGCAATCTGCAGACACATTTCAACAACTAGAATGAAAATTTGTTAATTAATAATAATGGTTTTGACTTGCTCAATTTCTTCAATAACAATTAACAAACATAAATTGGATTGACTTATCAAATACCGATAATGATCTGACTTTTAATACTAATAACACGTTTTGCCATAAATGGATGATGATAGTGATATAACTATAAAGTAAATGGAAATGATAAGGAAAGAACCTAAGTACAACAAATTTTGAGCATTTATTGCTTCAAATTTTGTCCCATTTAGTTTACACCAAACCTATGTGAGCTAGGAGTGTTTTAGAAACAATATTTATATCTTCGTGAGATAGTAACTTTTATTTTTTTTGAATCCTTCCTGTGAGATTACACAATATGTTATTATTGTTATTTGTTGAATTTCAGCATTTATACATTTTAGATAATTTCTTGAATCAAATTGTACTTCAATTCTTGAGCCATGACTCATTGAGGCATTTACTTCAATGCCAGCAACTAAGAAGTCTTGAACAGAGTAACAAAATATAATTCTTGATAAGGGAACCCAAACAAAGAGTAAAAAAGAGCACTATTTTCAAGAATCTGAATTATGATCCAAATGAGTCCACTAACTTTTTCTGGTAAACTGGCAAAAGTTGATTTATTAAACAATGCCAAGTCCAGGTTCAATGCCTCTATAATATAGGAAAATGAGCTACTTTTGTTATCCTCACATAATCGAGAAACACCTTTTTCTTTTTTTTGTATCAATAAACAACAGTACTGGAAGTGCAGTTAGTAAGTGTTTGTCAAAAGTCAATTATAGATATTGTTGACTGTATAATCATGTCATTCATAAATTTAAATGTGAGAGAGTATATTTTATGAATAATTTTAAATATATATAATAAACTAATTAATTTATAATAAATATTGTCTTTTTTTATTTACGTAAAAAAAATAACCCAAAATTATAGAAACTATACATGACTATGTACAACATAGCTTGTGAAAAGTCATAGAAAGTATACACTAACTATAAGATGTAAATTACTTATACATGAGTTATATCCTAAATATACATTGTGATACACTCAAAAACTAAATATAGCTTGACTATACATAAAATATACACTAACTATACATGCGTATACAATGAATGACTATTTTTGAGGTAATTATTTTGGCTGAATGACCTTGCATTGTAATTATCCCTATATTTTTATTTACTAATTATGCGCCTAACATATTCCCTAGAAGCACATAGGGAGACTGAAAATTACATTATGTATACAAGATCAAAAGTACACACATATGAAAGTTGTCTTTGCCACCATAATGGTAAAACCTCTGCATGCTCTGACACCATGTTGACAGGGGTGGGTTCAGAATTTTAGATCTCTGAGTTCAACTTTTAAGCTGAGGTTCTTAGCATTGGATTTGTTATATTTTAATATTATGAGTCTAAATCTACTACTTGTGCAATAAATGTATACTCTACATGAAAAAAATTGAGTTTAATTCCAATGAACTCATTGTTCAAAACATGCATCGGTTCCTACATGTTGTGATCATCTATCTCATCTAAAAGTTCAAGCAGGAATACATTTTTATTTACCTAATAACATGTTGAACAAAAATCAACATGTCACATTTTTCAAATAATGCAAGATTTTTATTAATATTGTACCCTAAAGTGGTAGGACATGATGTCCTGAAATAGATTAGGCAAAACCATGTGATCTCTTACCAATTTCTTCACCTGATATGTTTGCCAACTTCACACATTAATCTTCTTTAATTTATTGCCAATTTGAGGGTTAAAAATGTTTGTATATATAGTCTAGTTTTCCCATCTTCCATTTCAAACACAAGTCAAATTCATTTCACTATACACTTCAAAGCATCAATATTAGTAGTAATTCTTTTGTGTTTAAAAATGGGAAGAGGTTTAGTTGGAATATCACATGCCAAAGAGAAGCTTAGAAGAACAATTTCACCAAGAAATGGAAGCATTTCATCTAGTACAAATGATGTACCAAAGGGGCATTTTGCAGTTTATGTTGGTGAAACATATAGGAGATTTGTTGTTCCAATTTCTTACTTGAATCACCCTTTATTTCAAGATTTGTTGCATTGGGCTGAAGAAGAATTTGGGTACAATCATCCTATGGGAGGTATTACAATTCCATGTAGTGAAGATTACTTCATTAGTCTCATTTCTTTACTAAAGTCCTCATAGACTTTAAAAAATTGTACTCTAAAGTCTAATCATCCCATAGTCTTAGTGATTTTCTTTCTTTTTTTATTATATCATTCGGTATCTAGAATTCATTGATCCGATTGATTCGAATTTACGTAGCATATATAGAGTCCTATAAGGAATTTCTTTGTTCCTAAGGCTTAAATCCGTGACTTTTGATTGAGAGAGCTTGATTAAGTCAGCCTCGATCTATTCAATTTTGAAACATGGACTGTTCCCAATGTAATATGTATATTCAATCTTCAAATAGTTTTGTTTCCCTTCCTTTTTCCTGTTATTCTAATGCTGAACTTGATCTTAACTGGAAAATTATATTGGCAAAAAAGTTAAAAAATAAATTTATTTATTTTTTTAAAAAAAACTAGCTAGCCAGGTTAGGTGCACTGACAACCAAAAAACCAGATTAAATAAATGCATCATTTGCAGTTGAATTAACTATTAAATAGTAATGGCACCTCCAAATGATTACTGACAAATTTATGGGAAAAGATTTGATAATATAATTAGATCAGTTACGTTGGATTATTAAGTATTATATTTAAATAAAGTTAAGGAAGAGAGGAACTCAAATAGTAATTTGTAAATAATAATTAGTGGCAGAATGAAATATCATAAAGTATTCTTTTTTTTTTTTGGCTTGGAAACATAAACAAATAGACTAATCAACGCTTTGGACTTGGACTAATTATGGCTACCCAAATTAATTATGGATTATTTAAACTAGAATATTATAGAAAAATTAATGAGCTAAATTGTCCTAATCGATATATATACTTTATTAGTTTTGAAATGTAAAGATCCAAGATAGTACTTCCTCTGTTTGTTTTTATTTGTCAATGTTAAATTTTGTATGCTTTTTACAAAATAATGGAGTTACTAATATGAGTAGTTTAGTATAATATTTATATTAATTCATTTTTAGTTTTTATATCTTAGAATTTTTTTTTAAGAAATAAGTAATTATTGTTGAGGATAAAATGGAATTTTTTTTTTTATATTGTTAGGATCAAGTAATTACTATTATACATGCGCAACTACAATCCCCCTTCCAGCACCTGCCTCATGCAACATGTTGCTCGTGGGAATCGAACCTATGAGTTTGACTCTGATACTACTTGTTAGGATCAAACGTTTATCATTATGTCAAAAGTTATAGTTTGTGTAACAAAGACGCAACTTTATTTCTCAACCAAGACTACACAAGCATCATGTTTGATCATGACTCTGACCAGGATCACTCCAACCTCTTCATGGATCTTGCCATAGACAGAATATTGATATTACCCAACCGAGATATCCCTCCATTTATAGCACTTCTTTTTAAAGAAAGATTCATTAATTACTTTTTCAATACCCTTCTCTACCATGTTTTTAAAAAATATCTAATTTTAAGAAAAGTTTCAAAAAAAGCAAAATGATATTATTGAAAAATTATCCCGTTTATGTCATTAGCTAATTTGTTTTTAAAGAGGTATATCACTCCTCAAAAAATTATTTATTTTGAAATGAAGAAAGTATAATTTTATAGAATAATTTTTTACTAAATAATTTTATAAGAAGATCGAATATCAAGTCAATAAACGTTAAATAAAAAAAATTGAGTTAAATAATTTTATACGAAGATCGAATATATATTATGTTGACTATATTAATTTTTGTTGAAGATATATATAAAATTCAAACAACAAACATTCAAGAAACTATAGCATTTAAAAGGCTTTTATCACGAAATGACGACGTAATTGTGTATATAAATATGGCACTTAATTAATGATATATAACAGCTAGCAAGAAGCAGAATGTACCAGGAACTTTGGGTGCAATAAAACTTGGGCCAATAATATATTTGAAAAATAACTTATATTTCAAGTACTATACGACTCAAGAAAACATATCATTTAATGTATCATCTTCATCTAATTATACGACTAATTTCACGACTCAAATTTATGTTATATACATTGATATTACAAAAATATTTATTTTTAATACAAACTTTGTATGATATTATTCCTTTCGGCACAAAATAATTGATGTTTTAGGTCTAAGTACATTAAAGAATTGACTTACTAGTAGTTTTCAGTTTTAACTAAATTATCCTTAATTATGATTATTTTTTAATCTTTTTGACATAATTATTATTATTAAATTGTACATTGAATTAGGAATATGCTGCTTTAAAATTTGAAGTAAAAAATGTCTTAAATAAGTACCTTCTCGGTTTATGAAGCATCATTATTTTTGGTTTGGAGGAAGTATTATATATTTTCTTCTTTTTAATTTACGTGACTCGATCCAGAATGCAATAAAAGTCAAATTAATTTATTTCGATGTAAATTCAGATATCAAAATTTTAAATTTTTTATAATTAAAAAATATTACTTTACACCATCAGAGTGTACAGAAGATAAAACGAAGAATTATTTAACAATTTCAAAGCTTGTTATTCAAGATTAAACAAAAAAATAACTAGCTGGGATTGTACAAAGCGGTACGCGGTATGAACTAAAAAAAAGAAAAACTGTGGGCTATCACCATAAAATATTTCATTCAAAAATATTTATTATTAATTATTTCATTCAAAAGTATATATTCACACTGCAACAAGTTGGGGGTGCCAATTGATAAAATGTATGAGATCACTGCTACTATCATAGTAATAATGCATGGAAGAAATAAAAAGAACCATCCACCGTCGAGCTTTCTAAAGGTCCCACATATTAATTAATTAATTAATATTATATTATCAATTCATAAACAACCAATAGAATTCCATCTCTATATAAACAAAAACTTAGGTATTCACCAATCATATCCAAAACATTTAACTTCTTCATCTCCTCCTCCTCCTCCTCCTCCTCGTCCAAATTAAAAGACAAGAAAGCCTTAGTCAAAGCAGTACGTATTTAGAGAAACTTGAAATCTCACTCATACATATTCATTTTCTTTTTTCTCTCTTTTTCGAGAAAACTAACTAGTTGACGATGGGAATTATAGGTATAAGGGCAATGATTCGACAAGCTAAGTACAATGTTCTTGTTCGAACAAAAAAAGAGATACCAAAAGGGCACATAGCAGTGTATGTTGGAGAGAGGTACTACAAGAAACATAGGAAGTTTGTGGTTCCAATATCATATTTGGAACATCCATTATTTCAAGAATTGTTGAGGAAAGCTGAGGATGAATATGGATTTGATCATCCAATGGGTGGTCTTACTATTCCATGCAATGAAACTACATTTCTCACTATTATTTCTCATTTGAATCTCATCTCTACATGTCAATGATATTCAAGGATATTCTTGTACGTGCTGAGCAGAGACAAATTTAAAATTAATGTTATTATTATTGAACTCATCGTATTTTTAAACTTATGAGTTCAAAATTTGATGTAATGATTCTTTTTTTACAACATGTACTTATGTATATACACATGCATTTAAGTTCAATGTAATAAATTACGGCTTTATGGAAATAAAATATTTTTTCCAAGTTGATCCACCTTATGTATACGCATGTTCACTATATCTAAAAATCACTATTTTTCTTATTGGAAAATATTCCATGGTTATTTTATAGATATTTTGATTAGCGAGGGAAAAAAATACAATAGTAGATCGAGTTATCATACACAAAAATAAAAAAGTTTTTTAGGATTTTAGTGAGAATTTGTGTCCTATCAATATGTGTTTTTCCAATGACCAAGTTCAGTGGGAAATAATGATGAAAACCATGTTTTATGTAAAATATAAATTTTTCATTAATTCACGATGAAAAATTTTCTATGTCTAGTAATGATTGTTTTGAATTTTTACATTATTTACACTTCCATGCACTAATTGTTTGTATTATCTCATAAATCTCACCACACAAAAATATATATATTTTTAATTACTACATCATAATACTCCCATTTCATCCCAATTTTTTTACGAGTGTACCAATATTATTCATCTTTTTACGAAGATGCAAAATCTAAATTACTTTCAATAATTCAAGTTATATACATTAACAATATTATAAAAAAAATTTAAACAATAAACTTAAATCTAAATATACCTTCAAAGATGTGCCTATTATTTTCCTCTTCTCCCATGCAACCTATCGTATGGCACTTGAAAACTTGGTTGCAAATAAAAACAAGCTAGTTTAACTTTCATACATCAATAATCGTATTTTTTTACATAATAAAGCATTTTAAAATTCGCTTATTTGACACTTCGTAGTCTCATTTATGTGATAAAAATTAAAAAATATTGGTTCCACTTCTTTGGGACTAGCTAGTAATATTCTACGCTGCTTTGCATGGCTGGATTTTCATGTTAATTTATTAAAAAGGGAAATTAATTCGCGGTGGAAAAGCAGTATTTAGAGGGACATATTTAATTAATTTGGTTTTAAAAAATAATCTACTTTACAACGACGTTAATTAACGACCTACTAACACACTGGGGAATAAGTGATTATGACATATCGGTGGGGGTTATTTATGCTAATTAATTTAGTTGTACGGAGGTTTATAAAATTAGTGGACTTTGTCCACATCTACAAATTCTTTCAATTATTGTTTTAATCTTAATTAATCATAATCAATTATTGTTAATTGTAAAGTTCTCAATTAGTCTGTATGTCACGCTGATTCTGTTTAATTTAGATAGAAAATCAAAATGATGATAAGGCTACTTTTTATTTATTTATGTGGATCTGTGTCACACATTCTTTGATATTGATAAAGTATTGATATATGAGTTGTTAAGATAAATTGCTTTTCTCTTTTGTACGATTATAGAATTCTTTAATTTTAGCTTGTATTTGAATTTCAAATCATCGTGGAAAATGTAAAATTTAATTAACAAATTTATATTTTGTTAAAAAAAAAGACTCATTATTTTCAATTTTTCTAAAAAAGAGGCATGTTCGGCATGAACGGATTGTTTGTACCATGTGGTAAGATTATATTAAAAAATAACTAATTACTACAAATTACAATTATTGATCAATACATTTGAAAGTATGTAATCCCAACCATTTATTTATAAAAAGAATATGAGATATGTAATTTATCAATGCAGCGCGTTAAAATATTTTAACATGAACTACGATTTGTCCATTTGGTAAAATTATATAAGAATTGAAAAAAAAAATTCACTTTGGAGATTTTCATATTTGTTACTTAATAAATAAAAATACAATATAAAAAAATTCAAATAACATATTCAAACAAAACTTTAACTTCAAAAACTAATTTGATTTCATATCACATATCTAAATAGACCCATATATATTTCAAAACACAATAAACTTTAATTACTTTCAAAACTAAAAGAGCAGTTATTACCAAAAAAATGATTAATATTATATGTGGTTCGTATTTATTTCCTTGAGGTAACTACTTCATAGAAACATCAATGTAGAATACGTACATTAATTTAAAAAAATTTAAATATGAACGCGGAGAATTAGATGTTCAAACAGTACATAGGTATTATTATTGGACGTCCATCTAATAATTTCTTAATTTATAAGTATTAGTACGAAATTTATTTTATTGATATTTGGGAATTCTTTTTTCTTTCCTTTCACTCCTTTCTGTTACAACTTACAAGTCATCAACTTGATTAGGTTTGGATGTACAGTCACAACTTTATGTTCAATACAACAAAAATATATTATTCAATCACCTCTCTTGACCATATAGCATCCATTTAATATATATATGACAAAATTTGTGGGCAATATATTACATTATTATTATTCATGCAAGTTAATTTTATATCTCTGCATATATAGTGTAAGAAAGACTTGTAAACTCGTGTTACTAACTCCCTCCGTCTCAAATTAATTAAATTTTTGAAGATTTTTTTAATATTTAAAATAGTTGAATTGTTCAAAGTTTAAGATAAATGTTTGAAACTTTTTTCATATTTGCCCTTTCATTTATTAAAATTTTATATTTTCTAAGAGATAAATTACACTACATATTTATGGTTCACAAAGGACAATCGTGGAAAGTATGATTTAAATTTTGTCTTTAAATATTTTTCTTAATATGTGTGTGTTGCCTCACAAATTCAATTAAAGTGAGATGGAAGAAATATTAGGTAATCACAATTTTAAAAAATGTAGTAACTAAGCGGAGAATTTTTTTAATTAATCATGGATATACATAACTTAATTATAATTATCCGTTCAAAAATAATTTAAAATAAGAGTTCCTACATGCATATTATAATAAAAGAAAGAGTGACATTTAGACAATGACTTTATAATTTAATATGAAGAATTTTGATATTGAGTATATTATACACAATTAAAGACAAAAAAATTGTATAGAGGACCGAAGGTGTTGTTTCATGTTTGGTCGTGTTTCAGACACAAACATTAATAGGTCCAAATTGGAAACAATGGCCAAGTGACGGTGTTGTGTATTATGACCACCAACAAATTAAAGCAATCCAAATTCAAATATAAGTGGATATAAATGAAATTAATTAAGGAAAAATTACACGGTGACTAACTATATTGTGTTCAACACGATTATGTATGTTGATATAACGAAATTGAGTGAACGTATAGTAGAAGTGATGCGACAGGACAAAAATAGGATATTTACTTATGATATTTAAACTCCAAAACTATAGTGTTTATGAAAGTTTCTCCATTAATTAACTTCACAGAATGAATATGCAATAACTTGAAGTAAACAAGTGGGCTCCTTAATCAACTCTTGGATGAGGGTGATGACTTCATAGGGAATTGAATATTTCATTTTCTTCCCATAGGACAAAAATGAGCAAAGACCATGTGAAGTAGGACCTCCCTTACACAGTCCACTTTGGTGGCAACAACAAAGGCAGCTAATATAAATACAACACCTTTCCAGTTCAAACAATTCAGAACAACTTCTTCCAATAATATCCAACATCTAATTAAGTCCATTCATCTTAATTAGTACAACAAGTCAATTTAACAAAATTGATCAGATCAATGGGTATTCGTTTGCCATCTATGTTTTCAAGTGTCAAGCAATTCAACAAATTGAACTTTATTGTTACCAGGAATCAAATATCGAACGTTCCAAAAGGTCATTTTGCAGTTTACGTAGGAGAAACAACAGAGAAGAAACGATACGTGGTTCCAATTGCATACTTAAATCAACCTTCGTTCCAAGAATTGCTACGAAAATCAGAGGAAGAGTTTGGGTTTCAACATCCAATGGGTGGTCTCACAATACCCTGCAACGAGGAAGCTTTTTTTCATGTTACTTCTCAATTGAACAAAGCTTAATCAATATTTAATTTCTACTGTTTATTTTTCGATACGTATGATTTTACGTGTTTTTTTTCCTCTTGCCATGCAAGAGCTGTAAATTTATGTGCAAAACCTTTACAGTACCGACTCATACATACTTTTGAGAGTAGTACTGGAAAGGAAAACACTCAATCAAATATTTATTATTCTTCATTGTCATTACGCATCACTTTGTCAAGTTACCATATGTTTGTTATAGAAATTTATTACCTTATAAGTAGCCTATCTAATTGCTTAAATATTTTTTAAAATATCACTACATAAAACTTAAACTTTTTCTATGTTAAATAATCAAAGAGCAAGAGAGATTTTGTAATAACGTTGAGGCCGGAGGATGTTCTGTTTCAAGCAACGTTAATTAATGGAGATTCAATCTCCAGTGATTGAATTCTTAAGAAACATTACTGTAACATTTTCGGGTAAAATGTGTCTCGAAGTAACGTATTATAAAACGTTACTGTGAGTAATGTATTATGCTAAAAACGTTACTCACAATAACGTTTCTTAAGTTAACACCATTAAATAAAATGTAACCTAAAACATTACTGAGAAGTATGTTTATACTAGTTTTGTAAAATTTTTAAAAAATATATTATTTTTTGTGAAGTAATTTAAATAATGAATTAATTTGGTCAAAAATTCATATAAGTAACATATATAGTGGCAATAATTTCTAAAATTGACGGTTGTTTTCGCTAATTTTTTTGTATGAAATTATTGGATACTAGCTGAGTAGTGTAAAATTAGGTCTTGCGCGTAACTCTCACCCCAAAAGCTAGCTCAAAACTAGGAAGACTGTCCAAGTCTTATAAAAAGTTCATTCATCTCAGTAACCACCAATGTGAGACTTTTTTCATTCTTCAACAAGTAGTCCACACAAATTTTTTTTTACTTTCACCGTTTCTATTTAGTTGTCATCGTTTTAGGTATCACACTTCTTAAAAAACTAAGAAAGTTTACCATTGTTACCTTTATTTAGTGTTCTCTTGAAATCAAATTTTAAATAAATTAATTTTATTTATGTATAATGTAATTAAAAAAGGAATATCTATTTTTAGTAAAGACAGCAGGTAAATATAGGAATAGAGGGAGAAGCATAATTTATTCCTACTGTTGGAGTAGTTGTCAAGAAATTTCTTTAAATCCTTAATTTTTTCTTTTTGAAGAATTAATAATAACAAGGAAATCTAATTATTGAGCAGCGTCAGCAGTGATTGGTGTAGAGTTTTGACTAATAGATTTGAGTTTGTAATAATATTAATTAGATTAAGTAAACCTACATAATGGTAAGTAATGCCAACTCTCAACGAATTTTTAGATTCCTTCACATTTGTTTGCAAATGTAAAGTCGTCTGCCACCAAAAGTTGCGGTAAAGTAATAAATAATTCTTCATTTTTAACGAGATTTGAGTTGGAGCGGCAAACATCCAGATTAATCGAGGTCTAAAGTGAATTGAAAATCGAATGAATCTATTGACACAATATAAAAAGCTTATGATAAAATAAAAAATGCACAGCTTCTTTTGCATTTCCTTTATCAGGCACAATAAATAATGTGTTTCATAAATTCAGAAACATATATACGCGGAGAATTAAATTATGTACAAAAGAATATGTGTACAGGTAGTACAATTTTGGTCAAATTTAAGTAATTTATAATGTATATTTGCCAATCATTGGGTTGTTTGATCAAACTTATTATAGTACTGAATCTGTTTTCCTTTCTTTTCTTTTCTTTTTTCCATCGGTACGGTATCTAGTGCTCACGTTGAAATTCGACTTATTCGAATTCGGGTCGCGTAAGGTCTATTTGGGGAAAGCGTTCACTGCCAAGAATTTTTCAATACACAAAACTCAAATTTGAGACATCTGGTTAAGAAATTAAAGAAATAGCTTCATCGACTGCACCACATCCTTTGATGATTTTCATTTAGGAGTGCTTTTTTGGTGTTTTTTTACCTTTCATTTTCATTCATAGTAAGTACTCACCCTCGTAATATTTTTGAAAATCAAAATATTTGTTATAATTGTAATATTTCATTTTAATTGAATGGCTAATTAATATTCAAGCAACATGAAAAAATTCACACCCTTATTCAACCAAGGTTACATTTGTATACAATAATTAAATTGCAGCGGGTATAGTTTAGTATATAAATGTGTGATTCATTCTATAGAGTACAAAATCTCGTAGTATGGCAGTGCCTATTATGTTGAAGCTATCATTAAATGAATAAAAATGTACTAAGTCTCCATTTCGATTGACTTATTTTAGATATTTTTAAGTTAAAATAATTTTAAATTGTTTGGATAAAATTAAAAAGTGTTCATAGGCACTTATTTTTAAAACAAAACAATAAAAATAAATCAAAAGTTAGAAATACTAACTTATGGCTTTTGACTAATAAGTCAAAAGTCATAAGTCAATCCAAACAGACTCTAAATTTCTAACAACTCAATCTCTCGAAAGAAATGATCTCACACTTCAATGTGGTATCAACAATTTAGACAAATATCTTAAACACGAATAATGTCACATCATTATATAAAAAATGTGGTTGACTCATTAAAAAAATGATTCTAGCCATGTCTACGAAAGAATATAATGTGTTAAGACTGTGTTTCATAAATATGATCTAAGAAATGAGATTATCACGAATACATTATACACATTAATTAATCAAATTTATCCAACGTAAAAACATCTCCTTAACAACTTAAATTTTTAAAATAAGAAGATACTTATTACAATTTCCAATAAGCAAAAATGATTATTATCCCATCTGTGAGATTTGTATATATCCATGCTCCTGTTTATTATTTTCTAGAACCTCAGAAATTATCCTTTTCGATTGCCCCTCTCCCCCGACTTTGCCTTTGGATTTGTCAATCAACCTGACATGTTCAGACTCGACAATGATATAGTCATAATAGTCCTCTAATGAGAAATCTATTAAGATCCGCCCATGCATGGGAGAGTTGGTAAAACTAGCACTCGTTTATTTTCATGCAAGTTGCCACTAGTTGGGAACAGTTGAAAATTCAATTTTCGAGGAAGAATACATAATTTGTTGTGGTGCCATATTTTTTGAAGTATGAAGACCAAGACACATGCAGGTGGGCATGCAGTTATTTCCGCAGAGAAGGCACGTAGGAGTGAGTTTGCAGCAAAAATTATCTTGACTTCACAACTTTTTGGAGCACCCCAAGGACAACAAGGCAGTATGGATAAACATATACATGTCCAAAGTGGAAACAATGGGAGAATAGTGGTATGTGTTTAACCAGCTTATGGCCATCCGTCATCACCAAAATTCAGGAATAGATTACCAAGTCAAGTGACTTCATGGCAGAGCAGAAACTTGGATATTCAAAATTTAATATATGCGTATGAAAAATAATTATTGACTTATATACTTTATATAACAATCTATATAAATAGTATTCGACTAAGCACATTTCACTACGTAATTGCGTTGATGTTCTCCTCGATTAGGCAACTTAATTATTTCCAAGTAGGTGGCAAAATCTAACTTATTTTCTTAGTAAAATGTTCAAATATCTGTCCCAGTTTAAAGTACGATTCTTTGGTTAAATTGACTTGGCAAGGAATTGAAATTAAATAATCCATCATACAATTGGACCAAAATAAATGGTAATTGTGGAAGCAATAACTCTTTTCTCTTTCATTTAATTTTTTCCTCTTGCAATTTGCAATGCAAGAGCTGTAAATTTTTGTGCATTGCCTTCTCACTGATCGAAAGGCAAACCATACAATCAATTTTTTTTTCACTGCCATAATATTTAAGTTGTTTATTTAATACTTATTATTTCTTTCGTTTCAATTTATTAGATACAATATGGTTGATATGAATTCCACTTTGTGGGGTTATATTGGTAATATGTTGTTGTGTTTGATTGATATAAATTTAAAAAAAAAAAAGAAAAAATCTCTTTTAAAGTTGTGATTTAAAATAAATTTTAGATTTTTGTTTCAATTTATATGACATACTTTTCTTTTTAATTAATCCAAAAAAAATACATTCCTATATTTAGTAATAATTAAATATCTATTTTATTTAATGAGATGATTTACGATCACACAAACATTTATAACTTATTTATACTACAAAGTTCAAAAATTTTATTTTCTTTTTAAAATATTGTGCTCAATCAAACTATATATATTTCTTATATATAAACTTCAATAAGCAGACAATTCGCGATCGACATGCCTATTTCACCTGCCTGCCAAGGCAACTATCGATTGACATGTCTGCGTCAACTGCTTCAATTGCCCTTAAGCAAGCAACTACAAATTGACGTGTATATTGTAGTTGCTTGATTTTACTATATTATTTTTATTAATTATTTCTTCAACTGTTTTAACTATTCATTCACAATATTAACCCTAATAAATTATTTTTTTCTTAAAGGTAGCTACCCGTCAACGTGTCTAATTCAGCTACTTGATTTTACTATGACATTTCTATTAATTATTTCTTCAGCTTCAACTATAAATTTACAATATTACTCCTAATAAATCTTTTTTTTTAAAAGGCAAATATCTATTTTGACTCTCAAAATTTTATATGTGCAACATAAATTGAAACAAAATAAATAATATATATTATAAAAGCTAGATAAAAAAAGGAAGACTTATCCACACCTTATAAGAAGATCATCTATTTCACTAACCATTATTGTAAGACTTTTTTATTCTTTAACATAATCAAACTTATTGGAGTTTTTTTTTTTTTTTAACCATATATATTATCATTAACAACTGAAAAATTGTTGAATCAAACACACACAAACGGAGGATAATTGCTTCCATTTGATCACCTCTAGTACTAACGCTAATTAATTATGTTTAGTTAAATCATTTTCAATTTTTTATTAACGAGATCTGGGTAGCAGACTTGGAATAAAAGATGTTAAAGCACGTCTGTATAGCTGTTGTAGTAGTTATCAAGCTTTAAATATTCATTTTCTTTTTCTTTTTGCAGAATTAACAATGAGGAAATCTAATTATTGAACATCGTCAGCAATGACTGGAAATTAAACTTGTAACAATATTAGTTAATTAGATTAAGCAAAGCTACTAATCTCGTTATATCAAAAATGGTTCCAATCATTTGATCTTTTATCATCTAGAATCTGTATAACAGATTATCCGATATAATATTATTAGTATATGAACTAATTTCAATTGATTTTAAATACTAGATGATGTATAATTAGTAGTAGTAGTAGTTAATAAATTAAGATAAAATTCTTCTCTTTCTTAAAATCATGACGTTCTCAATTTTTTTAATTTCATATAATCAAACGAGGAAGAAGAGGAAACGAAATCTCTTTGATGACTTCTACCACGTCAAGGTGACACTCTACTGCTAAGTTATATCCCTTCCCCATCCCATTGAGAAATAGAATTGACTAATCCTAAGTCAATTGGTCAAGAAATTAAACTCAATGTCACTATTCTTGAACAACTTTGGAGCCGAGCCTTCTTTTCACACTATTACGAATATGAAAACAATGGTCAAAATCATATTCAATTATCAAGTGCCCCTATCAGATATAGGATTGACTATCGATTACGAAGGAACTGGAGTTACATATATTTTCCATTCAAGAGTTCTTATACATTTTCACGCTCCTTTGAGACCCCGAAAAATAGACAAATTTCTTTTCTTAGGAACACATACAAGATCTCTTACAATTTGAATAGAAGAAAATGAACTTTTCAGATCTCTTATATTGTACTCTCTCTGTTTTAAATTAAGTGAATTGTTGGGTCATATCACACATATTAAGGAAAAAAAATAAGGACAAACTTTAATCATGTTTTTCCATTTTTACCCTTTTCAAACTCCAAACACTCATTTAATACATTTTGGAAATCAACTATAAAAACTCAATTAATGAAGGACAAAATTGGAAAAAAATTTCAACATATCCTTTGAAAAGTGAACAATTCACTTATTTTGAAAACTTGAAAATTCTCCAAAAATTCACTTAAAGGTTAGAAAATCATTCAGAAAATTATTAAACAAATTGTGTAGCTAGTAGCCTGGTATATCTGCGGGCATAATAAAAGCTTATGACAAATGCGTAAAAACAAATCATTTTCTTGATACGGCAATTTCTTCGTTAACCAATAAATAATGTGTTCCATAAATTCAAAATCATATACGCGGAGAATTAAATTATGTACAAAAGAATATACGTACAGGTAATGTAAGCAAATTTATTTTATTTGTTAGTCGTTGCTTAATTAAATATTGGGTTGTTTGTTCAAGGTCCAAAGTTGTAGTACGGAACCTGTGTTTAGTTCTTAATCATCTTTTTTATTTTCATTTTCTTTCGTCCCTAGTTGTATTACTTAGATTATTGTCTTTCACAAATCATAGTATATAAAATTAAAGCTCATAGTATGGTAGTATACAAAAACATTATCATGACGGTAAAATGTATGTTTTTTCCCACTATAATATGACGGCTAAGGTTAGCTATCTAATTAAAGGAGAGAAAATGCTCTTCATTTTCCAAGGATGTCTAGGTCATTGACAAAGAAAGAATCAATGAAATTCATGAGAATTTTCAACCATCAGTAACACACAAGTCATGATTGGTGCAGTAAAAACTACTATTTTCATGCAAGTAGACACTAGTTGGGAACGTAACACATATAATTAAGTTGAAAATTCAGATGAAGAATGCAGAATTTGTTGTGCTGCCATATTATTTTTGAAAAATGAAGACCAAGACACATACATGTGGGCATGCAGTTATTTCCGCAGAGGAGGAATGATTATTTGCACCAAAAGTAATCTTTTAGATCATTAATGACTTCACAACTTTTTGGAGAAGTGGAAGATATGTATACTTCTAACTTCTAATCTACTTCAACTAGGCAGTATGGGAGTTGCAAATGGATACTATATATAAAAGATTTAGAGGTCATGCACTATTTTATTTGATTCGATCCCAAATTTGACACAAGTCACTCATTTGCCACTTCTATAACTGCTGTTCCTTGCACTTTCAGTCACTTTATTCTAGTCTTGGCAAGTTCCTCATCCCAACTACTTGTTTACTATTTCAAAAATATATTAATCTCAATTCTCATATACAGAATATAGCATAGTTAATCTCAGTAATAAAATGACTCCTGCCTTAACTTGGAAGGAATACAATAATGGGCTGATCAAATAATTAATTATTTGCTGGATATTTTATTTGTTGATGATCGAACTAACATGTGAAGTTGGCCCATTCCACATGACACCATATTGATTGTACACAAGGACAGCTGAGCTACGGTGGAACGCAATATTTTTATATACTTAAATAGCCAGCAGATCAGCTACTATAAATATAAGCCTTTCCCAATGCAAAGTCAGTCAAATCATCAAACACCTTAACTGCATTTATATATCCTTCTCAACAAGTTCAAGTTCAATCACAATCCTATCAAACACCAGTGATGGGTATTATTCGTTTACCATCTATGATTTCCGGTGTCAGGCAATTCCACAAACTGAACTCAGTTGTTACTCGGAACCAAATATCAGATGTACCAAAAGGACATTTTGCAGTTTACGTCGGAGAAACAGAGAAGAAGAGATACGTAGTTCCAATTGCATACCTGAATCATTCTTCATTTCAGGAATTGCTTCAGAAAGCAGAGGAAGAATTTGGATTTCAACATTCAATGGGCGGTCTCACCATACCCTGCAATGAGGACGCATTTTTTCAAGTCACTTCTCGATTGATGAACAGTTTATGATATGAAGATGCAGCATTATCTTAGTGACAGACTATATTTAGAAATTAGAGCTTAATTAGTATTTTTCTCTTTCAATTAATTTTTTTCCTCTTGCAATGCAAGAGCTGTAAATTTTTGTTCATTGCCTTTTCACTGCCCCATAATGTTGACGGAATTGGAAAAGCAAAGCATACAATCAATTTTTTACTTATCCACGGTGCTAATTTGAAATATTCAATAATATTTATTCAATTTATAAAATTAAATGAATAAAATTATGTTTCTATGTGTAAATTTACAATCAAAATTTTAAATTTTAAATTTTAAAATTTAAATTATATCATATAAATTGAAACAAATAGAATAGTAAATAGTAAGCATCCCTCGCTTCTAACCTTCTTGGTTTCAACTTCGAATGACCAAATGAAAAAATAGTACTTACTCTCCCCTCCCCCAACTTATTTCAAAATAAGTGAGTGTTTAATCTTTTTATTGTGTTTCAAAGTGGTGTTTTATATAATTAAGAAAACATTGATTTTTTCTCTTATTTAAATAGATGGAGTACTAAAAACTATTGAAAAGTTACTTTTTTTTTCAAAGTACTTCACCGGTTCCATATTGCTTGTCTACTTTACTCTTCATATTTAAGAAAAATATTTTTACTAATTTACCCTTTAATTATTTTTAACACTACACTTTTTATGAGTTTCATTCATCAATGCCAATATTAAAAATAGATGAACTTTCTTTGAACTTTATAATATTTAATATGCTTTCAAAAGAATTAATTTTAGATGAAAAATGAACAATTAATTATTTCTATTTTTGTTTTGCAAATTAACAAGTAATTTGGGATAAATTTTTTTAGTAATATGAATAAGAAATAGAGAAGGAAATAGTAGGGACACACAATAATGGCTAATGATAAAATCATAAAAATTCCTTTTCCTTTTGGCAACTTCTTCGTAGTTACTCAATGCCGAATAATTAATGTGTTTTTATCAATTTAAATAAAATCCAATATACGCGGAGAATTATATTATCTACAAAAAGAATATACTGACAGTAGAGAATTTGGTCAATTTAAGCAATTAATTGTTTAGTCGCTCCTTAATTAATTAAATCATTTGGTGGTTACGGAATTTGTGTGTGTTCATATTTAGGAATTGCGCAAGTAAAATGAATTTGCTTTATTTACAAAATCAACCTAGAGAACGAAGCTCAACGTGAAACTAGTCATTTTAAGTTTAAAAAATATGTTATTTAATGACTCAAATTGTCCAAACATTTGATATGGTATAAAATGTGGAGTAAAGATACTACTAAGGAATAACATGCAAGTTGCCATTGGTTGAATATTACCTAATTAGAAAATTGACCACCAAAAATAATGAGGAAAACACAAATTGTGAAGATATTAGACAATGACTTCACAAGTATGGAAAACAGAAAGATGACTTGTACTTGTAACTTGTAAGGATGTTGAAGTCGTAACTTGATTGAGATGATGATGATGGAAGCTCCATGAAAGGAGCTTGAAGCTCCAATTGAGCTAGACCCAGCACAGTGAAAGATGAGCAGAATTGGGGAAATGAAAATTGCAGTTTATTCCACTAGCTTCCCATTATTTATACACGTGTGAGATAAAACTTCTAGCTAACTAATTAGCAAAACTGATTAACAGAAAGGTAACTGAACATTAACTATCTAACTAACTCAGCTAATTACAACAATAATAGTGTTATAATCTCAACACCCCCCCTCAAGTTGATGGGGAGGTAGTCACCGACAACTTGCGTAAGATGTTAGAGTGACTAGGTCCACTTAAGGCCTTAGTCAGGATATCAGCCAATTGGTTTGTGGTGGGAACATGATGCAGGGGAATGAGGCCTTCTTGCAGCTTGTTTCGAACAAAATGGCAATCGACTTCTATGTGTTTGGTCCGCTCATGAAATACGGGGTTCCTTGCAATATGAATTGCAGCTTGACTATCACAGAAGATGGATATAGGTATGTTGGAAGGTGCAGTCAATTCATCCAGTAATCTTTCCAGCCAAACTAATTCCCCAACAACTTTTCTCATTGCTCTATACTCTGCCTCTGCTGAAGATAACGACACTGTTGTTTGTTTCTTGGATTTCCAACTAATGGGACTATCTCCTAAGAACACTATGTATCCACTTATCGACTTCCTGGAGTTAGAACATGTTGCGCAGTCTAAGTCACAGTAGGCAGTGACCGTGCAATCTATGTTTTTAGACATGAATATTCCTTGAGATGGATCACCTTTCAAGTACCTTAACACATGGAACGCTGCCCTGAGATGCGGTTCTCTTGGTGCTTGTAAAAACTGACTGAGGTGTTGGACACTATATGTGATGTCCATTCTTGTATTCGTAAGAAA